>JARQOC010000006.1:359943754-360155758 GCA_033576535.1 Allobates femoralis
CATCGCTTAGTAACCCGACGTGTACCATAGTTACCATCTCCCAGCATAGGCTCTGCCGCTGGGAGATCGCTCATCGTGGTGTTATACACCACGATGAGGCAGATCGTCAAATCGTTAATCGGAAGATCTGAGGTCCGGAGCTCAGATCTCGATCTTGCGATTTGATCATGAATCGCTCGTCGTATCTTGCCGTCACATGCACAGACATCGTTCATGCGATGTTTCATCTGGCGCGTTCAAGCGATATCTTTCAAGATATCTGTGCGTGTGACGGCCGCTTAAGAAAGCTAATGGATGTTTAGAAAACCCTAGGGGTGCGTGCACACGATCATTGTATGCAGCGTTTTGGGAGCAGCATCTTGCCGCTGCGTCCAAATCGTTGTGTAATACAGTATAAGCACAGTGGCTGGGATTTCAAGAAATCCCATGCCCACTATGCTTAACCTGACTGCAGCGTTCTTTTAGCTGCAGTGTGGGTTGCCGGCATTCCGCTCCACCGTCGCATGTTCATTTCTTGCTGCGGAGTCGGAAGTGGCTGCCATCGGGTGACTGCAGGGAGAAGTTGTCCCGCACCCACCGCATATGGTGAGTACAGGACAGCTGTGGTCTCCCTGTGGGCACCCGCGGGTTCCCTCAGGTCTAGAGGAGCTGCGTCCAACTCGCAGCTTCTCTGGACCGCTAGCACATACCCTAGAAAACCCTTGCACAAATATGTTAGCACAGCTGAAAACGGTTTGGCTGATTAGAGAAGCTATAAAATTGACCTTCCTTTGAGCTAGTTGAAAAAAAAAGAGAACTTTCATGTGAAACTGGACAGTCTATTCTTGTTCTTAGAAATGAAGGCTATTCCATGCAAGAGATTGCCAAGAAACTGAAGATTTCCTACAACGGTGTGTACTACTCCCTTCAGAGGAGATCACAAACAGGCTCTAACCAGAGTAGAAAGAGAAGTGGGAGGCCCTGCTGCACAACTGAGCAACAAGACAAGTACATTAGAGTCTCTATTTTGAGAAATCGACGCCTCACAGCCCCTCATCTGTCAGCTTCATTAAATAGTACCCGCCAAAGGTCTGCAATGCTGTAATTGCTGCAAAGGGAGAATTCTTTGACAAAAGCAGTTTGAAGGAGAAAATTATTATTTCAAATAAAAATCATTATTTCTAACGTTGTCAGTGTCTGGACTATACAGTATTTTCTATTCATTTTGCAACTCATTTGATAAATAAAAGTATGAGTTTTCATGGAAAAGTCAAAATTGTCTGGGTGACCCCAAACTTTTGAACGGTAGTATAGATATCCAATAAAAATTTTTGTTTTGTTCCATGAAAGATACATATTATCATGTGTTGTACTTAATCCTAAAATGGACTCTGCCAGTTTCTGATAGCTCTGGCACATACATTGTTCTTTTGGATAATCACATTCCCCCAGTTTTGTAGTTCAGCCTTCCCCTGAGGTTGTGAGAAGCTGTTGGGAGGGGGGTCAATTATTTACCCATAAATCTACCATAACTATAGATAATTAACCCGGGCGTTAACCCCTCCACCCCCAGAACTGGTACTCTGTAGTCTTATGTAACATGGAATCTACAGGACTATTGTACTTTAGAATGAGGAGGAAGAAGCCTGGCAAGGTTGTACTCATGCCAGTTCCCAGCTCATCTGCTATGCTAAAAGGTGAACTTTTTACTGAGAGTAATAATGATTATACAGTACATATTAGAAAAAAAAACATTGCAGTCGTCTGTAAAATGCTTGTCTTGTTTGCTATATTAGGCTAGGATCAAACTTGCGTTTTTTCCATGCATTTTTCACACTTGTGTTTTGTGAAAAACGTATGCAAAAATGCATCCATAGGCCCCCATGTAAAAAACGCATGCACCAATAGCAAAAATGCATGTCTAAAGTGCAATGCGTTTCTGGGATGCGTTTTTAGCTCAGCAACAAAAAATGCAGCATGATGCATTAAGGCGAGCTGTGATGACTGAGCCATGTCACAGCCGACATCTGCCCGGAATGGAGCGGGCTCAACTGCTGAACCTGCTCCATACAGGCACATCCTATGGTGACTTAGTTATGTTAAGGTTAGCAAAAGGGATTATTTCATCTGTCTGTTTCTAAATTTCAAAAGACAAATGGAAATCCCTAGCACAGCTGTGAACGAGCGCTTATATATTTACTAAATGGGCTAAAAACAAGTGAATGTTTTTACATAGCACTGTACACTATTACATACAACAGTGGCAGGTCTAGGATTTCTGGCACTCGGAGTTTGAGTAGTCGTTATGTGACCGCTCATATGTGATTATCACACTTAATCACGTGTCCAGTTGCTCTACTTAATTCTCTCATTCATGTTCAGTGAAATACTACAGCCCCAGCTTCACTGAGAGAAGCAAAAAGAAAAGCTCATACCATATGACTTATGGTGGGTTCACACGCTAGGATATCCTGAACGATATCCTTGAAACGTCACAGATTTGTGATCATTGAAAAGATATCGTTCGGGCGTCGTTGCGTGTAATCGAACAATATAGGGTGAAAAGATCTTTGGATCATTCATCCTGGATTTGGGATCCTGACCTCAAATCTATCGTTCGCCATCCAATTAACGCAGCTTCAGGAAGGAGCATCGTTCAGTGTGACAGCTTTATGAACAATATCGTTCAAAAACCTCCTCTTCCTGCCGCTTTATTACATCGCTCACTCCTTCCTCTCCTATTTAACAGTTGCGCTGCCACATAGGATATCGTTCACGATATCCTTGTGTGTGACAGCACACTAACAATGTCGGAATGATGACGGTCACGTGATCGATCCAAGGATATTGTTTACGATATCCTAGCGTGTAAACCCACCATAAGTATGAAAATTAGATATGAGTAGTCGTGTGAAGGTCGCTGAAACCAGTAAGCAGAGCCAAGTCCTGACAGTGAGTCCATTACACACTGCTTGGATTGAGCTTGCTATGGTGCCTAATGTTATATTTAAAGTGGATGTCCTGGTTTGTAAGGAAGTGAATTTTCCCAGAGCGCGTACCATATACTATCAGGACTCTACCGTGTTGGCGACAAAAGTGAACAGTCAGGGACTTTGCATACTTCCAGACACATCCTGACAAGACATGTTCAGCCTCACTCGCAAGACAACGCTTGTCAAGTCAGCATGTGAGATCTCCCGCTTTCACTGCAGGCAGCAGAGAATCCTGACCGTGCAGTGCACATGCTGTGAGAATTCAGAAGTCTGCAGTGACAGTGTGACTGCAGAGTTTCATCACAAAATTTTACATTTGCTTTAATGCTCCTAACAAATAAAAATGTAGTACCGTATATACTCGTGTATTAGCCGACCCGTGTATAAGCCGACCCCCCTACTTTTGCCCCAAAAATCTGGAAAAAACCTATTGACTCGTGTATAAGCCGAGGGTGGACCCCAGCACAGGTACACAGCCCCCAGCAGTGTGGTATACAGGCCCCCCCCAGTGGTATACAGGCCTCCCCAGTGGTAGTATATAGCAGCCCCAGTGGTAGTATACAGCAGCCCCAGTGGTAGTATACAGCAGCCCCAGTGGTAGTATATAGCAGCCCCAGTGGTAGTAAACAGCAGCCCCAGTGGTAGTATATAGCAGCCCCAGTGGTAGTATACAGCAGCCCCCAGTGGTAGTATACAGCAGCCCCAGTGGTAGTATACAGCAGCCCCAGTGGTAGTATACAGCAGCCCCAGTGGTAGTATATAGCAGCCCCAGTGGTAGTATACAGCAGCCCCAGTGGTAGTATACAGCAGCCCCAGTGGTAGTATACAGCAGCCCCAGTGGTAGTATACAGCAGCCCCAGTGGTAGTATACAGCAGCCCCAGTGGTAGTATATAGCAGCCCCAGTGGTAGTAAACAGCAGCCCCAGTGGTAGTATATAGCAGCCCCAGTGGTAGTAAACAGCAGCCCAGTGGTAGTATATAGCAGCCCCAGTGGTAGTATACAGCAGCCCCAGTGGTAGTATACAGCAGCCCCAGTGGTATATACAGCAGCCCCAGGGGTATACAGCAGGCCCCCAGGGGTACATATAGCAGCCCCCAGGAGGTACCCAGCAGCCCCCAGGGGGTACACAGCAGCCCCCAGGGGGTACACAGCAGCCCCCAGGGGGTCCCCAGCAGCCCCCAGGGGGTACACAGCAGCCCCCTGGGGGTCCCCAGCAGCCCCCAGGGGGTACACAGCAGCCCCCAGGGGGTACACAGCAGCCCCTTGGGGGTCCCCAGCAGCCCCCAGGGGGTACACAGCAGCCCCCAGGGGGTCCCCAGCAGCCCCCTGGGGGTCCCCAGCAGCCCCCAGGGGGTACACAGCAGCCACCTGGGGGTACCCAGCAGCCCCCAGGGGGTACACAGCAGCCCCCAGGGGGTACACAGCAGCCCCCAGGGGGTACACAGCAGCCCCCTGGGGGTACACAGCAGCCCCCTGGGGGTACACAGCAGCCCCCAGGGGGTACACAGCAGCCCCTTGGGGGTCCCCAGCAGCCCCCAGGGGGTACACAGCAGCCCCCAGGGGGTACACAGCAGCCCCCTGGGGGTCCCCAGCGGCCCCCTGGGAGTACACAGCGGCCCCCAGGGGGTCCCCAGCAGCCACCTGGGGGTCCCCAGCAGCCCCCATTTGCTGGCACTCGCCCCCCCTTGCAAGGGCCCCCCCCCGCTTCTCTTACCATTCCGGACTTCTGATCCGCGCCGCTCCTCGGCGCTCCTCGCTGCTCCGTCCGTCCGTCTTCTACATCCGGGATCCCCGGCCGCGCGATGACGTCATATGCCTGCGACGGCCGGAGATCCCGGATGTAGAAGACGGACGGAGCAGCGAGGATGAAGCACCGAGGAGCGGCGCGGATCAGAAGTCCGGAATGGTAATATAACCATCGGGGGGGGGGGGGGGCCCTTACAAGGGGGGGCGAGTGCCAGCATTTGGGGGCTATATGCACTGCTTCCCCCTGCCGCAGATTGACAGGGGAAGCAGTGCATATTTAATGAGCGGCCCCACGTGACGGGGCCGCTCATACAGCAGCCCCCCTCCCACCTCCTGCAGCCTCCACAGCCCCGGACACAGCCCCCCCCGTATTGACTCGTGTATAAGCCGAGGGGGAGACTTTTCAGCCCAAATTTTGGGCTGAAAAACTCGGCTTATACACGAGTATATACGGTAACTTAAATTGTCAAATGGAGCAACACTTTATTCACATAGCCATATGTCACATCATCTTACATGTTATGGATCAGAATCGATAACTGCACAAGAATACATCACAGAATTACCAGCAGTACATTTATCAGTAAGACCCCCATCAGTACAGAAAGGCCTTGTTCACACTCAATTTGCGTTTTTTTAGGAGGAAAAAAACCACCTGCGTTTTTCTAAAAGTGCCAAAAAGTGTCCCTTGTGTGTCTGAAAGGATTTGACACTTTTTTGGACTTAGTCATTTTTTGGCCAAAAACGCATGCAAAAATGCTAGCGTTAACGCAGGGTGCCTAAATGTGCCATTTAAAAACGCATGCGTTTCCCATAGGGCCCCATGTTATAGAAACGCATGCGTTTTTTCAACATAGGGCCCTATGGGAAACGCATGCGTTAACGCAGGTGCCTATATGCACCCTACGTTAACGCATGCGTTTCCCATAGGACTCCATGTTAAAAAAACGCATGCGTTTTTGGAAACAACCCCTGCGTTTTTTTCCAGCACCCAAAAAACGCTGCAAGCAGCGTTTTTTGGACTGGGGAAAAAGCGCAAGTGGGGCTGAAAAACGCATGTACACTTAAATGTACCCTGCGTTAACGCACCTGCGTTTTTGGAAAACTGCAGAAAAACGCAGAGAGTGCCAAAAACGCAGGTGAGTGTGAACAAGGCCAAACAGTACCACTACCCTCATCAGTACAGAAACAGTACCACTACCCTCATCGTACAGAAACACAGTACCACTTCCCTCATCAGTACAGAAATACATAATCAGAACCACCAACAGTACATAAATACAGCATCAGAACCACCAACAGTACATAAATACACCATCACAACACCAATTAGTAAAGAAATACATCACAAGAACCACCAGCTGTACAGCCATACATTACCACAGCAACCAGTAGTTGAATACATTACCAGGGCCACCATTAGTACATGAATAAATCAACAGGACCATCAATAGTACATAAATAAAGCATCAGAACCACCATCAGTACATGACTAAATCACCAGGGCCACCATTTTTATATGAATTTGAGCTCCAGGATCTCTATCAAATTATAATGTCAGGTCAGCCCCTTATACAATTGTATTGCATGAAGTCCAACTGCTATAAGTGATTGTACAGTGATTGCTATAAGACATTTTATCATTTTACTTGTATTAGCTATGCAGCTCGGCCACTCATTGCATTCATGAATTGTGCACATTTAGTGTCAGTGTTGCAGCAGATATCTCCTATTTTTAATGCCTGCAGGTGTTTGACCTATGTTAGAACTCGAGAGAAGCACAATCTTTCTGAAGTTAATATACCATTTCCACCTGCACCTCCCTCAGAGTCCAGCAGTTTGTCATGTATACCCTATTTCTCCCCCTCTCAGCACAGCAGCCAACCCTCGGTGCCACAGATGTGGTCAAGTAAAAGACCATTTCCTCCTTACACATGCAAATGCTAAGAGCTTGAGTCTCAAGATATCCAAGATATTTGCCATGGAAAATGCTGCCTTTCTGCCTGGTGGATACAGAGGGATTTCAAAAGTTAATGAACATCGCAGTCCCTCAGTACCAGTTGCCCAGTCGCGACTACTTCTCAAGGAAAGCTGTACTTGCGCTACACCAGCATGTCCCAGACAACATCACTGCCTTCTTGAGAAAAGCTGTGTGTGACAGGGTGCATTTCACCACTGAAACCTGGACAAGTAAGCATGGCCAGGGGTGTTACATGTTGCCGACTGGGCACTGAGTGACTCTGGTAGCTGAGGGAAAGGGGCTGATTACAAGTCTCAACATGCCCACCACTTGGGGTAAAACCCCTGTATCTACCACCTCCTCTACTGCTTCTGCCTCCTCCACCTCCTCTAGGGCCTCCACCTGCACCCAAAACCTTTCCGTTAAGATGACACGCATTCCAACCGTGCAGAAGTGTGGCACCCCTGCAGATTGGCAGCCACAGTAAGGTACTGCAGCTGGGACATATAGGCAGGCCACTTCACACAAACACCCGACACATCCCCCAAATCCCTAGTCCTAGTTACTTTATGTCAGGTAGGGGATAGGAGGGGAACCGAGTGGAGGGTGCAGCGAGAGGAAAAAGCCCGGGAAAGGTGTGGAAGAACTAGATTAAAACCTAGGAACATGAAGTTAGGAGGATTCAGTTCCCAGTAGCTAAGTCTACCCTGAGTAAGGAACACAGGTTCGAGTTGCTGGCGTGTGTAGAGGGAAGGTACAAGAGAGGAGGTGTAGTGCCCGATAGGTCTCAGCTTCAAGAGAGTGTGAAACAGCATGAACTGTGTCATGTAACCTGTTGAGCCCCCTGAGTAAAGTACCCGGTTCAGCCTGACGCTGCTGGTGTGAAACTGTTATTTCTGCGGCCGCAGCGGAGGCTCACCTGCGGAGTAGCACTCTGATTGTTCCAGCCGCGGGAACGATTGCCTGGAGGAAAGGCGCGTGACGTCTGAATACCTCGTTTCCACACCTACCCTGGGAACCCCAGCCCTACCCATGGAGGGCAGGCCCGGACTGGCAGGCAGGAGCATCGGAAGTTCTCCCGATGGGCCGTTGGTTGTGGAGTGGGCGGGGCCTAGTGGCAGGCTGGGACATGGAGCAAGGAGTTTGTCCTTTTTTGGACCATTCAGGGCCGCCAGGCACACTAGAAACTTTGCATATTGAAATCACCAGCAGCCACATTATAATCTATATAAGCCTCCAGACTGTGATGTGGCTGCTGGTGATTGAAGTGCTGCACCACTAGCACCTGGCGGCTGTAGCCGCTGAGCAGGGATTATGAAGGGCTGAAGTTCCCGACCATGATCTCTGCTGGCTGGCATCCTCTTCTCCTCTCCCCTCCATTAGACAATCTAATCAGCTGTCGGAGGGAGAGGGGAGGGTTGTGTCAGGAGGGGGGCGCACCTCCATATGCCTCACACAGGGAGCTGAATGACCCCGGAAGTAGCAAATCTTGCACTTCTGGGATCATCATTCAGCTTCCTGTGTCAGAGGAGCTGCAGCTGCTTCAGCGTGTGTGGAGTGAGGTGACATCATCTCACCACACACTGCAGGACATCAACACAGAGTGAGGAGGAGGAAGACGATCCCGGAGCTGGAGGACACAGGAGAAGGAGCAGGTGAGTGCACTGCTCCTGGACCTGATGGGGAAGATGGGGCAGGAGGGCTAATACTGCAGGCTGGGGGGGATTATGGGTCAGGAGGGCTAATACTGCAGGCTCGGGGGATTATGTGGCAGGAGGGCTAATACTGCAGGCTGGGGGGATTATGGGGCAGGAGGGCTAATACTGCAGGCTGGGGGGATTATGGGGCAGGAGGGCTAATACTGCAGGCTGGGGGGGATTATGGGGCAGGAGGGATAATGCTGCAGGCTGGAGGGGGGGATGGGACAGTAAGGATAATACTGCAGGCTGGAGGGGGGGATGGGGCAGTAAGGATAATACTGCAGGCTGGAGGGGGGATGGGGCAGGAAGGCTAATGCTGCAGGCTGGAGGGGGGATGGGGCAGGATGGCTAATGCTTCAGGCTGGAGGGGGGATGGGGCAGTAAAGCTTATGCTGCAGGCTGGAGGGGGGATGGGGCAGTAACACTTATGCTGCAGGCTGGAGGGGGGATGGAGCAGGCAGGCTAATGCTGCAGGCTGGAGGGGGGATGGGACAGTAGGGATAATACTGCAGGCTGGAGGGGGGCATGGGGCAGGAAGGCTAATGCTGTAGGTTGGAGGGGGGATGGGGCAGGAAAACTAATGCTGCAGGCTGGAGGGGGGGATGGGGCAGGAAGGCTAATGCTGCAGGCTGGAGGGGGGATGGGGCAGGAAGGCTAATACTGCAGGCTGGAGGGGGGATGGGGCAGGAAGGCTAATGCTGCAGGCTGGAGGGGGGATGGGGCAGGAAGGCTATTGCTTCAGGATGGAGGGGGGGATGGGGCAGTAAGGCTTATGCTGCAGGCTGGAGGGGGGATGGGGCAGTAAGACTTATGCTGCAGGCTGGAGGGGGGATGGGGCAGGCAGGCTAATGCTGCAGGCTGGGGGGGGATGATTGAGAGGCTAATGCTACAGGCTGGGGGGGGGGGTGATGGGGAGGCTAATGCTGCAGGCTAGGGTGTTGATGTTGAGGGATAATGCTGCAGACTGTGGGGATTATGGGGAGGCTAATGCTACAGGCTGGGGGGGATGATGGGGAGGCCAATGCTGCAGGCTGGGGGGGATAATGGGGCAGGAGGGCTAATGCTGCAGGCTGGAGGAGATTATGGGGCAGGAGGGCTAATACTACAGGTTGGGGGGGATGATGGGGAGGCTGATGCTACAGGCTGGGGTGAATGATAGGGAGGCTAATGCTGCAGGCTAGGGGGATGATGGGGCAAGATGGCTAATGCTGCAGGCTGGGGGGAATGGGGCAAGAAGGCTAATGCTACAGGGGGGGGCAATTGGGCAGGAATGTTTATGCTATTGGCTGGGGATGATGGGGAGGCCGATGCTATGGGCTGGGGATGATGGGGAGGCTGATGCTGTAGACTGGGGATGATGGGGAGGCTGATGCTATGGGCTGGGGATGATGGGGAGGCTGATGCTATAACCTGGGGATGATGGGGAGGCCGATGCTATAGGCTGGGGATGATGGGGAGGCCAATGCTATGGGCTGGGGATGATGGGGAGGCTGATGCTATGGGCTGGGGATGATGGGGAGGCCGATCCTATGGGCTGGGGATGATGGGGAGGCCGATGCTATGGGCTGGGGATGATGGGGAGGCTGATGCTATAGGCTGGGGATGATGGGGAGGAAGGGTAATGCTTTAGACTGGGGATAAGGGGTCATATTACTGTAGACAGGGGGGCTATTACTATAAAAAAGTTTTTAGAGTAGCTTTTATCATATGCTAGGGTTTATGAGGTGGCTATTACTGTAGATTAGGGCTGAGAGGGGCTTTTACTGTAGACAGGGGGTTAGGGGTCTTACAGAGTGAGGGATAATGCAAGGGACAAAATAGATGGAGGACAATGTGCAGGGCTCAGTGTGAAATGGAGCAATATATGGGACTCAGTATGAAGAGTGGGACAGTGTGGGGGTCTCGGCATTAGGCGTGAGGTAGCGTGGTGGCCTCTGTATGGAGGGGAGGCAGTGTGAGGGGTTTCATTACTGAGAAGGAGCAGCATTGAGGGGACAGTATAGAAGGGGGGCAGTGAGGGCACAGTATGAAGTTGGGACAACATGAGTGGGACATTGTGAAGAAGGAGCAGCATGATGTGAGGACAGTGTGGAGATCATAGTTCATAAGTGAGGAAAGTGTGGTAGGTATAATTTATAAGGGGCACAGTGTGGAGTTTATTAGGGGTCAGTGTGACGGTCACAAGGGCGGATGGTGTGGTGGGATTATTTTATAGGTGAGGATAGTGTGGAGGCCATGTACCGTAAAAGTAACAGTGAGGTGAGGAGTAATTCTTTATTTGCAGGGGCACAGCATAGGGCTTAGTTAAGACACAACATGGGTGGTTATTTTTTTTTCAGGAGCATTATAATGACAATGTTATTTTTTTAAGGGCATCGTGTTGGGATGTGCTGCAGATCGGAGAAGAGGGAAGTCTACAGAGACGAGCTGTGGATGTGAAGTCATTATGGAGTCGGGCATGTGACAAAACAGCGATTGGTGAGTATATTATGAAAGAGACCTTCCACTACACTAACATTTACACAGAGTTAGGGGGCTTTTTTAATATTTGCAGAAACATCTATTTTATTTAATATGCAAATGAGGGTACTTTGTTGCATCGTTTCGCCCTCATATTGGTACATTAAAGCAAGTCTTTTGTCTTTATTGACAGCACTCCGTTAGTGAGTGTCTAAAATCAGCTTGGCACAGTACCACTTCTCCTGTCCTGTATACTGGGTGTAATCCTCAGTATCTGTATTATTCTGTATATATACACTGCACAGTACCACTTCTGTCCTGTATACTGGGTGTAATCCTCGGTATCTATTATTCTGTATATATACACTGCACAGCACTACTTCTTCTGTCCTGTATACTGGGTGTAATCCTCAGTATCTGTATCATTCTGTACATATACACTGCACAGTACCACTTCTCCTGTCCTGTATACTGGGTGTAATCCTCATTATCTGTATTACTAGCTGTGAGCCCGATGCAAATGCATCGGGATTCTAGAACGTGCATTAATTTGATTATAGTAGTTATAGCTGTTAGCCTGATGCAAATGCATCGGGTATCTAAAATATGTTTATTGTTTTTTTAAAGATTTTTAAATAATAATCGCATAATTAATAGCAATAATATAAGCCATAGCATTATTATTAGCAGTAATAGCATTATTAATAGCATTAATAGCATTATTATTAGCATTAATAGCATTAATAGGATAAATATTAGCATTAATAGCATAATTAATAGCATTAATAGCATTATTAATAGCATTAATAACATTATTATTAGCATTAATAGCATTAATAATAGCATTATTAGCATTAATAATAGCATTAATAACATTATTAATAGCATTAATAGCATTATTATTAGCATTAATAGCATTAATAGCATTATTATTAGCATTAATAGCATTAATAATACCATGAATAGGATAAATATTAGCATTAATAGCAATAATAGCATAATTAATAGCATTAATAGCATTATTAATAGCATTAATAGCATTAATAGGATAAATATTAGCATTAATAGCATTATTAATAGTATTAATAGCATTAATAGGATAAATATTAGCATTAATAGCATAATTAATAGCATTAATAGCATTATTATTAGCATTAATAGCATTAATAATAGCATTTTAGCATTAATAATAGCATTAATAACATTATTAATAGCATTAATAGCATTATTATTAGCATTAATAGCATTAATAATGCCATTAATAGGATAAATATTAGCATTAATAGCATTAATAGCATAATTAATAGCATTAATAGCATTATTAATAGCATTAATCGCATTATTATTAGCATTAATAGCATTAATAATAGCATTATTAGCATTAATAATAGCATTAATAACATTATTAATAGCATTAATAGCATTATTATTAGCATTAATAGCATTAATAGCATTATTATTAGCATTAATAGCATTAATAATACCATGAATAGGATAAATATTAGCATTAATAGCATTAATAGCATAATTAATAGCATTAATAGCATTATTAATAGCATTAATAGCATTATTATTAGCTATTAATAGCATTAATAGGATAAATATTAGCATTAATAGCATTATTAATAGCATTAATAGGATAAATATTAGCATTAATAGCAGAATTAATAGCATTAATAGCATTATTAATAGCATTAATAGCATTATTATTAGCATTAATAGCATTAATAATAGCATTATTAGCATTAATAATAGCATTATTAGCATTAATAATAGCATTATTAACATTATTAATAGCATTAATAGCATTATTATTAGCATTAATAGCATTAATAATACCATGAATAGGATAAATATTAGCATTAATAGCATTAATAGCATAATTAATAGCATTAATAGCATTATTAATAGCATTAATAGCAATATTATTATCATTAATAGCATTAATAGGATAAATATTAGCATTAATAGCATTAATAGCATTATTAATAGCATTAATCGCATTATTATTAGCATTAATAGCATTAATAATAGCATTATTAGCATTAATAATAGCATTAATAACATTATTATTAGCATTAATAGCATTATTATTAGCATTAATAGCATTAATAGCATTATTATTAGCATTAATAGCATTAATAATACCATGAATAGGATAAATATTAGCATTAATAGCATTATTATTAGCATTAATAGCATTAATAATACATTAATAGGATAAATATTAGCATTAATAGCATTAATAGCATAATTAATAGCATTAATAGCATATATTAATAGCATTAATACCATTATTAATTAGCATTAATAGCTAATATTAATATATAGCATTAATAGCATTAAATAGGATAGCATATATTATGCATTAATAGCATTAATAGCCTTAATAGCATATTAATTTGCATTAATAGCATTATATTAGCATTAATAGACAATTAATAATAGCATTAATTAGCATTAATAATAGCATTAATAAACAATTATCATTTTATTAGCATTAATAGCATTAATTATTAGCATTAATAGCATTAATAATACATTATTAGCATTAATAATAGCATTAATAGCATTATTATAGCATATAATAGCATACATTATTTAGCATTAATAGCATTATTATTAGCATTATAGCATTAATAGGATAATATTAGCATTATTTTTTATAGCATTATATAATATTTTATAATTTAATTATCATTATTATGTTATAATTATTTTATTATCATTTATATATATTTTATTATAATAGCATTATTAGATTTAGCATAACCATATTATGCTTATCATTATACGCAATTAAGCTAATAATAGATTACAATATTGCATTTAATTAGATTATATATTAATAGCAATTATTACATTATTAATTAGCATTAATAGTAATATTATTTCATTAATAGCATTTATATAATTAGCATTAATTATTAATATCATTTTTATAGCATTAATCATTATTATTAGCATTAGCATTATATACATTTCATTAGTCATACTAATAGCATTATAACTTATATATAGCATTATAGATTATTATTATCATTTAATGATTTATATTTAATTTATTATTTAGCATTAATTAGCATTTAATTATTACATGATATATATTTTAATTAATTAGCTATTATTTTATTAAGTAGCATTAAACACCAGTTCATTAGGTATTCCGCATTATTATTTACATTTTTTTTGTAAATTATATTATATTATTAATATATTATCAATATTATTATTTAATTATTATTTTATATTACATTTTTAATTATATTATTAATTATTTTATTTATTATTTAATTTATTATTTTTTTAATGAGATGAGTACCAGTTCATTCAGGTCCAGCATTATACATTATTAATATTTTTTTTATTATATTTTATTAATTATATTAATCATTTATTAATTTATTTTTTATATTATATTTTATTATTTTTAATATATTTTATTATATATTTAATTTATTTATTTAGAGTAATGATGACCATTCTCTTCAGTCGATTTTTTTATTTTTTTTTATTATTATTTTTATTTAATTATTTATTATTTTTTATTATTTTTTATTTTTTTATTATATTTTAAATTATTTTTTTATTATTATTATAATTTATTTTTTAAGTGGAGTGAGACACAGTTCTCATTCAGGTCCGCGAGCTTTTTTTTGTTTTTTATATTTTTTTATATTATTTATATATTTTTATTATTTTTATTTTTTTTTATTAATTTTTTAATTATTTTTTTATTATTTAATTTATTTATTTATTTTAAGTGAGGTGAGACCAGTTCTCATTCAGGTCCGCATTTTTTTTTATTTATTTTTATTATTTTATTTAATTATTTATTATTTTTAATTTATTTTTTTATTATTTTTTAATTATTTTTAAATTATTTTTTTTATTATTTAATTTATTTATTTTTTTAAGTGAGAGTGAGACACAGTTCTCATTCAGGTCCGCATTTTTTTTTTTTTTTTTATTATTTTTATTTAATTATTTAATATTTTTAATTTATTTTTTTATTATTTTTTTAATTATTTTTTAATTATTTTTTTATTATTTAATTTATTTATTTTTTTAAGTGAGAGTGAGACACAGTTCTCATTCAGGTCCGCATTTTTTTTTTTTTTTTTTATTAATTTTTATTTAATTATTTAATATTTTTAATTTATTTTTTTATTATTTTTTTATTATTTTTAAATTATTTTTTATATTATTTAATTTATTTATTTTTTTAAGTGAGAGTGAGACACAGTTCTCATTCAGGTCCGCATTTTTTTTTTTTTTATTATTATTTTTATTTAATTATTTAATATTTTTTAATTATTTTTTTATTATTTTTAAATTATTTTTAAATTATTTTTTTATTATTTAATTTATTTATTTTTTTAAGTGAGAGTGAGACACAGTTCTCATTCAGGTCCGCATTTTTTTTTTTTTTTTATTATTATTTTTATTTAATTATGCAATATTTTTAATTTATTTTTTTATTATTTTTTAATTATTTTTAAATTATTTTTTATATTATTTAATTTATGTATTTTTTTAAGTGAGAGTGAGACACAGTTCTCATTCAGGTCCGCATTTTTTTTTTTTTATTATTATTATTTTTATTTAATTATTTATTATTTTTAATTTATTTTTTTATTATTTTTTAATTATTTTTAAATTATTTTTTTTATTATTAAATTTATTTATTTTTTTAAGTGAGAGTGAGACACAGTTCTCATTCAGGTCCGCCTTTTTGTTTCCCCATTGACATACATTACCGGTGTGTCGGCGATTTTATGGCCGCCCACCTGGTTCTATTTGTCGGCCCTAAAATCGCGGACACACCGCTAATGCATGTCTATGGGCAGTCAGCTCGAATTCTGATTGGTCAGCGTTCAATCCGAAATCGGGCTGACTGCCCATAGAGATGCATTAGCGGTGTGTCCGCGATTTTAGGGCCGACAAATAGAACCAGGTGGGCGGCCATAAAATCGCCGACACACCGGTAATGTATGTCAATGGGGAAAAAAAAAGGCGGACCTGAATGAGAACTGTGTCTCAGTCTGACTTAAAAAAATAAATAAATTTAATAATAAAAAAAATAATTTAAAAATAATTTAAAAATAATAAAAAAATGAGGGGCTCTTCTGATTGGCTGAGGGCAATATACAGCGACCAATCAGAAGAGGGCCTCAGATCTCATTGAGGTAGAATGGCGGATTTTTCGTCCATTCTATCTTAATGAGAAGGAAGAGGACGTCGGAGCTGGAAGTTGGCGAAAAGAAGACAGAAGATCCCCGGGGCCGGACGAAGAGGCGGAGATGGCGGAAAGAAGAGAGAAGACCCCCGGGGCCGGAGGAAGAGGACGGGTGGCCGGACGGAGGACTTGTGGATCGGACGGACGATCAGATGACTTGAAGGCATGTAAGTGATCGACGGGGACGTTAGGTTAGGGGACGGCGGGGGCTTGGGGTGTAGGGCCTTAGGTGACAGCGGCGTTAGGTTAGGGGTCGGCGGTGGCTTAGGGGGTAGACGGCGGGGCTTAGGGGGTATCGGCGGGGGCTTAGGATGCTGCGGGTCGGGGGTTAGGTGGTCGGGGCTGCTGCATGGCTTAGGGGGTAGGGGCTTAGGTGCGGCGGGGCTTAGGGGGCGGGGGGGGTAGGGGTTTAGGTGCGGAATCGGGGGTAGGGGCTTGCGGCAGAGGGTAGTGGCTGCGGCGGGGTAGTGGATTAGGGCGGCAGGGGGTAGGGGCTTAGGCGGCGGGGTAGTGGGTTAGGGGTTAGGGCGGCAGGGGGTAGGGGCTTGCGGCGGGGTAGTGGGTTAGGGCGGCAGGGGGTAGGGGCTTCGGCGGCGGGGTAGTGGGTTAGGGGTTAGGGCGGCAGAGGGTAGGGGCTTCGGCGGGGGGGTAGTGGGTTATGGGTTAGGGCGGTAGGGGCTTGCGGCGGGGTAGTGGGTTAGGGCGGCAGGGGGTAGGGGCTTCGGCGGCGGGGTAGTGGCTTAGGGGTTAGGTGCGGCAGAGTGTAGTGGGAGCGGCGGGGTAGTGGGTTAGGGCGGCAGGGGGTAGGGGCTTGCGGCAGAGGGTAGTGGCTGCGGCGGGGTAGTGGGTTAGGGCGGCAGGGGGTAGGGGCTTCGGCGGCGGGGGTAGTGGGTTAGGGGTTAGGGCGGCTTAGGGTGTAGGGGTGCGGCGGCAGGGGGCTGTAGTGTACAGCGCGATGGTATACTACAGTCCCATGGCGCTTATGGGCATGGGACTGTAGTATACTATAGCGGTGTACAGGGTTAGGTGCGACGGGGCAGCGCGTAGTGGTTTAGAGCGGCAGGGGGCTGTAGTGTACAGCGCGATGGTATACTACAGTCCCATGGCGCTTATGGGCATGGGACTGTAGTATACTATAGCGGTGTACAGGGTTAGGTGCGACAGGGCAGCGCGTAGTGGTTTAGAGCAGCAGGGGGCTGTAGTGTACAGCGCGATGGTATACTACAGTCCCATGGCGCTTATGGGCATGGGACTGTAGTATACTATAGCGGTGTACAGTACAGTAGTATGGGCTTCTGTGGCTTGGTTAGTGGTGGGTGTCAGCGGCACTACGGCACTGGGGCACTGGGGCACAGAGGCACAGAGGCACAGAGGCAGAGGGGCACAGGGGCACAGGCTCCGGAGCACTGTGTCAGCATGTGCTGACAGCAGCTGCTCCGGAGCGGGATGACAGCGGCGAGGGGTCGCACGGCGTGGTGACGTCACATAGTGACAAAGCCACGGCGTGCCTGGGTCCGACACAAACGTGCCTACGGCAATTATAGAGTAGATTCTGTACATATACACTGCACAGTACCACTTCTCCTGTCCTGTATACTGGGTGTAATCCTCAGTATTTGTATTATTCTGTATATATACACTCCACAGTGCTAGGGCTCCTGTCCTGTATACTGGGTGTAATCCTCAGTGAAGTAAAGGGGGAGCCAGCACAGTCAGAAAAATTGGAAAAATAAATAGTGTAAATACACATATTTTTTCCATACTGCACAGTGATAAAACATTTCGCAAAATATTAAATAATCTTTTGAGCCACTCTTCCACGTCAAGGAATGTCTCAGATAGAGTGGTCCTATTCTATACATTTTTAATTTTTGTTGTGTCCTAAAACAACAAAATACATATAAAATGGACCATATAAAGCAATCACTCACCTTATGCATATCAGACCATGCTTCCAAGGTGTCAGCCTAGGTCAGTGAATAGAGGCCAACTGGGGCCCAAACACCTGCAGCTTGCACCACAAATGCCAGGTGAATGAAGCTAAATCAAACTTAGCCTGAGGGCAGAGTGTGATAACTGTGTGTGTGAACAGTTACTAAAATTACTAACGTCAATAAAGATGGAAACGGACAGAATCTGGCGTGCACGGCAAAGTGGTGGTCAGCCACTAGACCATTCAAAGTGAAGTAAAGGGGGAGCCAGCACAGTCAGAAAAATTGGAAAAATAAATAGTGTAAATACACATATTTTTTCCATACTGCACAGTGATAAGATAATAGAGATACACCTTTGTGTGTGAACAGTTACTAAAATTACTAACGTCAATGCAGATGGAAACGGACAGAATCTGGCGTGCACGGCAAAGTGGTGGTCAGCCACTAGACCATTAAGGTGAGTGATTGCTTTATATGGTCCATTTTATATGTATTTGCTGTTTTAGGACACAACAAAAATTAAAAATGTATAGAATAGGACCACTCTATCTGAGACATTCCTTGACGTGGAAGAGTGGCTCAAAAGATTATTTAATCTTTTGCGAAATGTCTTATCACTGTGCAGTATGGAAAAAATATGTGTATTTACACTATTTATTTTTCCAATTTTTCTGACTGTGCTGGCTCCCCCTTTACTTCACTTTGGGTGTAATCCTCAGTATCTGTATTATTCTGTATAAATACACTGCACAGTACCACTTCTCCTGTCCTGTATACTGGGTGTAATCCTCAGTATCTCTATTATTCTGTATATTTACACTGCACAGTACCACTTCTCCTGTCCTGTATACTGGGTGTAATCCTCAGTATCTCTATTATTCTGTATATATACACTGCACAGTACCACTTCTCCTGTCCTGTATACTGGGTGTAATCCTCAGTATCTCTATTATTCTGTATATATACACTGCACAGTACTACTTCTCCTGTCCTGTATACTGGGTGCAATCCTCAGTATCTGTATTATTGTGTATATATACACTACACAGTACCACTTCTTCTGTCCTGTATACTGGGTGTAATTCTCAGTATCTGTATTATACTGTATATATACACTGCATAGTACCACTCCTCCTGTCCTGTATACTGGGTGTAATCCTCGGTATCTATTATTTTACATATATACATTGCACAGCACCACTTCTCCTGTCCTGTATACTGGGTGTAATCCTCAGGATCTGTATTATTCTGTATATATACATGCACAGTACCACTTCTCCTGTCCTGTTGTCAGAGGTGGTATTGGACTTTGATTTTCAGCATTTAATTCTTGTTTGAATTAATTATCCCCAATATGGAGTCATCACTTCTCTTCTGTACAGGTGACGACTTTCCCATCACTATGGATCTGACCGCTGGGACCCCACAATCCTGAGAAACGTGGCATTGTAGATCACCATGTAAATGGAGCTGCGGTTGATTTCCCTCTGCTGCACCATTCACATGTGGCTCTTCTAATAACTCCTGTAAAAAAAGTGATGAGGCCAATGCAACGTAAAAGCAAAATTCACTGATCGAGGCTGATGGGTGATATAGTGTGTAGGCTGGTGAGGCTTGTTTTCCAGGGCTGCTTTTTGGTCCCAGTCCGGCCCTGATGGAGGGCATACCATTCCTGCTGCCACCGTCATCACCATGCCCAAAGGTCTGCACGGCAACGGTAGCCCACACTGGCCACAAACCACGGGTGGCGTCACAGACTACTTTTACAAACTTCATTCAACTTTTTCTTCCATCCCTTTTTATTGCCTCACCTGGGCATACAGAGCTGGATCACATCGCCGTGACACCCCCCTGTAGACTGAAGAGAGGGCTCGGTTCCGAGTACTCCTGCCCTGGGTGCGACAGAAGGAGTCCAGCACACCTCCTTACTGCGCTGCCAGCAGGGCTCAACGCCATTACTCTGTGTTTACATTGAAATGCCTGGTAGATGTGAGTCACACAGCTGAAGAATTGCGGTCAGTTTTGGAGACTGACTTTGATCAATAGCTGTCTACTATGAACCTGCAACCAGGGAAGGCTATGTGCAATAGCGCTGGGGAAAGGTGGCATGCCTCCCAGGGCCGTGGGGTGCGTGGATCCGGGCAACAGTTCTGCTGGGGAGTCACGGGGGTCGAGACCCGACTCCATGACCCTGGTCGTGTCAATAAAAGTTCGGGAAACAGGGTTTGGGGGATGGTTATCATGCCGCCACCTGTGGTGTTTGGCTATTGGCGCTGCGGTGCAGGATCTCTGGGGATGATGGGATTGTAGGTATGGTGATATCCAGGGGTAGAGAGGTTCCCCAGGGCAGCCGATAAAGACTATGGCAGTGATAGGCCGTTGGGATGCAGGACTGAGGGCGCGGATTAACCAACGGACACACAGCACATGGCCTCTGTTACCTTTACTGGTAGTTGCAGGTAGGAACCAGGATACTGTCCGCAGGTGATGTTGCGAGTCCTGGTGGCCTGGAAGCAAGTCAGGGATCTCCTCGCCCGGTGAGTTCTGAGGCCTCCCTTTTGCACTACGCCTTGCGTGTCCTGGCTGCCTGTAGTTAAGCTGTGACCCTCTTTCTCTGCTATTAAGTCTCTCACCAGTATGGCATGCAGCTTGAGCCCTTCTCGGACACCACCCCTCCGGTAACTGTCCATGAGCTCTCCAGAGCTTGGAATCTCCCGCCCTCTGGTTTTGGCTGCTGGTATAGTACCCTCACAACCTCGGACTCTTGTGTCCGTTTCTGGTGATCGGCACTGGGGTGAGCCGGTCGGCTGGCTCCACTTCCCAGGCCTCCTTCTCTCCTTCCTGAGACCCACTCCTACGGGTCCCTCACCCTTGCTGTTCCTCACTCTCAACTCTACCTGGGATGAGCTTAGCACTACTCCAGTCCACAGGTCGTCTTCACAGTCCTCCTAGGAACTGAACTTACTAACCCTGCCCCCAGGCCTGAATATATAGGGAAGCTCCCCCTTCTGGTCTGGGGTCAGGAAAAATGTTGCATGCTGTGGGCTTACCTGGTGTGGATACCACTACTTGCTTACAAGCACAAGGGAGGCAATGCCATTGTGGCAACTGTATTCTGGGGTGCCACAAAGGTCACACAGGTGCTTTGCATGGCTCACATTCTCAACCTGGTTGTCTGGCAATTTTTAAGCCACTATGCCGGCCTAGATAAGCTGCTGCAGGGGCAAGGTCACTGTGTGCTCACTTCTGCTATTCGCACCCCTGTGGCTCAATGACTTGCATCGCTTCAGAGGTCTTTCGGCCTACTAGTTAACCGCCTAATATGTGATGTGGCGACACAATGAAATTCCACTCTGCATATGTTGCAGCGACTGTGCCAGCAGCAACAAGCCGTAGTGCAGTAGGTCATGACCTATAGCCTGGGCCAACACGATCCGGAGATGGGGAAAATCACGCTAGCAGAGTGGGCACACATCAAGGACCTTTGCACCCTTCTGCACAGTTTTGAAATGGCTACTAAGATGTTTAGCGCTGATGATGCCGTTATCAGCATGACTTTTCTGGTCATCTACATGCTGGAGCACACTTTGACCAGTGTGCGGACTCAGGTGGTGGTCCAAAAGGAAGAGGAGGAAGTAGAGGAGGATGCGGAAGGGATAACAAGATCAGAAAGGTCCAGACTGTCATCAGCATAGAGGCGCGTGGCTTGGGAGGGTGGAGCAGAGCGATTGACGAGGGCTCATGGTAGCAGCCAAACTGTTGATGAAAGTGCAGAAGCCAAGGAAGAAATGCAAAAAGAAGAAACGATGGGCATGGAAGAACCAGCAGATGAGGGAAATATTGATTACCTTTCTGTTGAGCGAGGTTGACAGGAGAGGGCGGAGGAAGCAAGTGAGAATGTTACCACGCCACCACTAGCACAACAAGGACTTGGGCCTCATGGATGTGCAAAACACATGAACACATTCTTACTGCACTATGTGTAACATGATCCCCTGATTGTTAGGATTCAAAGTAGTGCTGACTACTGGGTTGCCACACGGTTGGATCCTCAGTACAAGAGTAAATTTAGCCAAATTGTCATGGGGTGGTATAACAGTAAAGGGGATTAGGAAGCAGGATGATAAGATGGGTGAAAAGGCAATCAGGGGAACTAGTCTGACCCTTAGACTGGGGTCCCTCGCTAGTCTTGTTCTCAGAATTACCTCTGAAGGTGAAGACATCTAGATCTCCACCCTTGCCCTTTGCTCTTGATCAGCCCTAAGATAAGATCCCCTCACCCCTCACCTCCACCCACAGATCAGGAATTACAGCAATTACCACAAAATTAGGAAAACTCCAAGAAGGCTTCAGCACAAAGGGCACACTTGTCTTCTCAGCTCACGGTCTTGCAGAGTCTAAAGCTCTATTAGCAACATCAGCTGGTGGAAGAGGAAACTATTTAAAGGCCAGGGGCATGGACAGCAGAGTAACCTGACCCACCCCCTCACCGGCAGAGCAGCAAACCCATAGACAGCAGCAGCTTCTGACATTAACAATGAATGTGCCAAAAGAAATTTACAAAAGTAATTTACTCCCATTAAAACTATTGCAGTTTGGTACAACACAGGGTTGCAAATAGCCGACATCCTAAATGGAACAATAACACTGGGGAACACAATTTTTTAGGAGTTAGGTCAGACAACTGTTCTTAATTAATTTTTGGATGCTGAATTAAGAAATGATCTCGGTTTTTCTCTATCACGTCAAGTTTTTGAACTATAGGATTTTTTTCTTCTCAAAAATATGTAAACTACTGTACCTAAAAAATTTTTTTTTTTTTTTTTTTTTAAATAGTACAAATATGAACAAAAAATGAAATATATAAGAAATAGGCATGACAAATATGTTTTTTAACACTATCATGTTTTTTACAGCTCTATATGAGTCGAATTGTAATCAGATAACAAGTCTTATTACAGATATCAGTGCAATTGTGGTTCTCTGGCATGTAAGTTGTGGAGGAAAAACTTGACGTGCTAGAAAAAAACTGACTACATTTTTGGAATCAGCATGCCAATTTTAGTGTAACTCAGCTCAAAAACCTAACTCAACAGAAAATTTTTTTCAAATTGTTCCCCAGTGTAATTCTAGAACTAGGTGCCCCAGCAGCCAACCTCCACCTGACGTGCTTGGACAACACCCACACAAAACCATCCACTCTCAGGTCTGGATCTGAACGTTTATTTCCATTCATCCATTTACTGTCAGTGGGTACCTTCTTAGTAAGGCAAACAACAGAAATGTCTCCTTCTCTTGGCGTGCACAGTAGGAACAACCGCCCTTCCCTGCCCTTCTTCCTAGGACGACGACTAGGTCCAGCATTAGCCCGAGGCATAGGCTGAGCTCCACCCCCACTCTCCGGAAAATTCCTAAACACTTCAGCTGGAGATGTAGGTGTAGGTATAACCAGCACAGCAGAGACAGAAGTACCCAGACAATTACCCTCACAGAAATTACCCCAACTATCTACTTCCCTGGCATGCCAGTCATCACTGGGTTATGATTTTTCAGCCAAGGAAGGCCCAATACACTATGAGTAGGTAGATTCTCCAAGATGTGACATCTTGTGATTCTTATGCATAAGTTCACATTATGCACAACTTGGGAAAGAACATTTTGGCTGAGAGGAGCAGCGTCAATGACGAAGATGGGAATGGATCTCACTATTGCATTACAGAAAAGACCATGGGCTTGAGCAAAGCGAGAATCCATAAAATTGACTTTCTGCTCCGCTATCAACTAGCACTGGTACAGTCTCGGTTTTACAACCAATCACCACCTTGGCAGGCAGTGAGAATGGATTCCTAGTGAGGAAGGAAGGATAAACACGTCAGTTGTCTCCTTCCAAACGACCCAAGGTACTCGGCGTCTGAGAGCGGGTGATGGTTTTGTAGCAATGTGGACAGATCTTAATAAAATGATCTGTTTCAGTGACGTAACTAGAGTCCGATGGGCCCCGGTGCGAAATTTGGACCTGGGCCCCCCTCCCCCGCTCACGCACACACGTTGGTCAGATGTACGGGCCCCGTGTAACATTCTAAATCCTATAAAGACTCACAAATTGACCCCTCTCCCCCTTCATTATGTATTAATGTCCATCATCCTGCTATATATGGTCCTCCTCCTGGAATATGCCCTTTTCCTCCTGGTATATATGATCCTCCATTATAGTATAATGCAGCCTCATAGCCCTCCATATAGTATAATGCACCCGATAATCCTCCATATAGTATAATGCAGCCTCAAAACCCTCTATATAATATAATGCAGTCATATAGCCCTCTGTATAATATAATGCAGCCTCATAGCCCTCCATATAGTATAATGCAGCCTAGTATACCTCCATATAGTATAATGCAGCCTCATAGCCCTCCATGTATTATAATGCAGTCATATAGCCCTCCATCTAACATAATACAGCGTCACAGCCCTCCAGATAAATTCCCCCAAACAGATGTGGCGCCCCTGCGTCCAGGAGGCCACAAAGGGAACTGCAGCCAGGCAGGTAGGACACTTGTTGCACACCAACACCCTCACAGCCCACACAACCCACGTGTAAGAGAAGGTTTACCTCCAGCCCTGAGATTAGATGCTCTATGAGATTGAGGGGTGGTGGATCAGAGGAGTGGGTTGGGCAAACCGAAGTCAGGTGACTTGAGAGTATATAGTGAGGGGGAGGAGTGAAGGAAGTAGTAAGCCACAGTGAGCTGAGATGAAAAGACAGAAAGACTTACACACGTCCTGTGAGTGCAAGGCCTAGGAGCGCTGAATCCGTACTGAGCCAGTGTGAGCCAGAGGGGAGAGAAAGCCCATCCGACGCTGATGCCACCAGGAGTGTGACAGAACAGAGAGGGACGGTGGAACCCGTGCCCTAGACAGCAGCTGAAGCCACTGACTGCAGGCAGAGAAGTCCCTCCTATGATACCAAGAGGAACAGAGAGAAGGAGCCTGGTAGAGCCTCGTGCTGAGGACTGCTGGAGGCTGGGCTGAGTAGAGTGTCGGCTCTAGAGGGGACCGTAGTTCACCCGGCATCCCCAGACAACACGACGAGGGGTCTGAGTTTCAGATTGAGATCCCTACCCTAAAGGAATAGCAGCTAAGTGACACACTAGGACTCACAGAAGCCCGAGTCACCGCCATACTGTCCAGCGTACCACACACCACCCGTACAGACGGAGACCGTAGACAGCCCGGAAAGGACACTAAAGACTGTGTGAGGGGTTACAGAGAGAGAGGCCTGGCTGCAGAGCAAAGGGAACCCGGAGAGGGAGAATGTGCCCGTGTATTGAGAACTGTGCTTGAACTGTGTAAGAACTGTAACTGTGCTGTGAAGTACCTTGAAAGAACTTGGAGTAAAGCTTTGGAAAACCCTGGAACTGCTTCCCTAGAGTCTCTGTGTGCAAGCTATTCTCTCCATACAGGATCCAGCCTGTCAGCACCAGCCAGGAGGAGAGATCCCTGCAGCGTCTGCAAGTAAGTGTGCTACAACCTCACCATAGACTTAACCCTTACTGCCCCGGGGGATACAGTTCTTCCCACTGGAACTATAACATCTCTGCTGCCACTTCATCACCCCCGGAGGTTCTGCAGCAGCGGCGGCCCTCATCACTGGCCGCATCAAGTGGGTGGCGTCACGAGTGACATTTCCCCTGTAAATAATCCCCTTTATTTGCCGAGCCCGGGACACGGTCCGGACCAAGCCACCCGTGACTTCCCCGGCACCATCCGGTCCGGCACCGAGTACCCCGTCCCGAGGGGCCCGACACAGACACACTGCCCCCTGTATCACCCACCTACACACACAGACATACTACCCCTGTATAACCCCCCACTGACATAACAGAAATACTGCCCCTGTATAACCCCCCACACAGACATACTGTCCCTGTATAACCTCCCACATACAGACATGCTGCCCCTGTATACCCTTTACACACATACTGCCCCTGTATAACCCCACCCCACACACACACCCACAGACATACTGCCCCATACCACCTCCCCACACACACATATTAGTGCCTGTATATCTACCCCCACCACACACATATACTGGCCCCTGTATATCTCACAAAACACACACACACACACACACATACTGTCCCATACAACCTCCCCACACACACATGTTAGCCCCTGTATATCTACCCCCACCACACACACACAGACAGAAATACTTACTGTCCCATACCCCCTTCCACAGTAGATGATAGGATTTAGACTATTCAGCTCCTGCATGGAGCGCACACCTACCACTCC
Organism: Allobates femoralis; assembly: GCA_033576535.1. Taxonomy (NCBI): domain Eukaryota; kingdom Metazoa; phylum Chordata; class Amphibia; order Anura; family Aromobatidae; genus Allobates; species Allobates femoralis. Next base: position 359,970,068 of record JARQOC010000006.1, read on the forward strand.
CACTGGCCGCTATATCCTGTGATGAGGTCACAGTGTGATGAGGTCACAGTGTGAAGAGGTCAGTGTGATGAGGTCACAGTGTGATGACCTCATCACAGTGCTGCACGCAGCGGCCAGTGGGATGACAGAGTCTCCCAGCCGACATTTAAGTTACAGTACAAGTCCTCTAGCGACCGAGAACAGCTGCCTGGGGACCAGTCTGGGCATACTTGTGCGCAGTGACATGGATATGCATCCTCGGGGGATGCACATTCATGTGAAGCAGGCACTCAGGTCGGGAAAGGTGGCTGGTGGGCATGGTCGTCACCAGGCCCGGCGTCAGCACCCGGCGCACCCGGGCAAGTGCCGGGGCCCGACTGCTTGGAGGGGGCCCACCGGGCCCCTGAGGGCTAGGGTCACACTTGCATTGTGACCCTAGCCTGACGCAAGTATTGTCTGCTGCAGCGCAGAGCGTTTAATGCTATGCGCTGCCAGCAACGGAGCCCATAGAAACCCGATGTTTACATTGACAACCAGTGGTTGTCAAGGTAAACATCGGGTTTCTATGGGCTCCAGCGCATAGCATTAAACGCTATGTGCTGCAGCCGAAAATACTTGCCTCAGGCTAGGGACACAATGCAAGTGTGACCCTAGCCTCAGGGGCCCCTGAGCACACTGCCCCACAGCCAGGGCCTGGGGCCATATCCAGGGGGCAGCTGGGGGTTCATTTTCAGCCTCCTGCAGCACCGGAGGTCTCCCTCCTCTCCCCTCCATGGGAGCCGACAGAGCAGCACACTCTGGGCTTACAGGACCTGTGATGATGTCACATGGAGGGGAGGAGTCAGGGATCACATGATCAGCATCTCCGAGTATGCAGGACTCTGCTGTGCTGCCCATCATGAGACTCAATTAGGTGAAGTTTGTGTGGGTCAGGAGGGGTTTACAGTGTGAATGTAGCAGAGGTGAGTGTGTACTAGGTGTATGGCAATTAGGTGAAGTTTGTGTGGGGTCAGGAGGGATTTACAGTGTGAATGTAGCAGAGGCGAGTGTGTACTAGGTGTATGGAACGGAGCCGAGTGGGTACTAGGTGTATGGAGCGGAGCCGCGTGCGTACGAGGTGTATGGAGCGGTGTATGGAGCAGAGCCGCGTGCGTACGAGGTGTATGGAGCGGTGTATGGAGCAGAGCCGCGTGCGTACGAGGTGTATGGAGCAGAGCCGCGTGTGTATGAGGTGTATGGAGCAGAACCGCGTGTGTATGAGGTGTACGGAGCAGAGCCGCGTGTGTACGAGGTGTATGGAGCAGAACCGTGTGTGTATGAGGTGTACGGAGCAGAGCCGCGTGTGTACGAGGTATACGGAGCAGAGCCGCGTGTGTACGAGGTGTATGGAGCAGAACCGCGTGTGTATGAGGTGTACGGAGCAGAGCCGCGTGTGTACGAGGTGTATGGAGCAGAACCGTATGTGTATGAGGTGTATGGAGCGGAGCCGCGTGTGTACGAGGTGTATGGAGCAGAGCCGCGTGTGTACGAGGTGTGTGTACCAGTGGTAGCCCCCCGCGGATTTCGCTCCTATAGTCTCAGCCACCTTTGCCAGCAGCATTCTTCTCCATAGTCTCTTCTGCCGCTGTCTGCATTCTGCAGCTCAGCATGGAGGGGCACGATGTAGTCATCACTGTGCTGATATGTGCAGAGCGACCGGAGGAGACCGAAGCGGCAAGAAGAAAGGTGAGGAGAAAGAGAGATCCAGACGGCCAGACACTCCGCTAAGCTGCGGTGCCACCCATATGGCAGTGCGGCTCCATTGAGCTGCTTGCATTATTTGTGCGCTTGAGGATGCTTGCGTATATACCAAGCATCCTAAGACGCACAAAAATGCAACATTTTGCATTTGAAGGGTATTTTTAAAAAGCGCAAGGGAATGCAAACGCATTTTAGCCCGCTCCTAACAACGTGTAATATATTCACAGTCAGAAACAGCTCTTGCTGGTTTCGGCAGTCACTGTTTCTGTAAGGCTGCCTTCTCATAGGCGGTTTTTTAAAAATGTGGCAGTTGCGGTTAAAAAAACCCCGCATCTGCCGCATTTTCTGTCTAGCGGCTGCACTTGCTTCACATTTGCGGCAAGCCCCATGCATTGTCTATGGGTCTTGCGGTAAGTGTGCGGCTATAGATATATATATATATAATTATAGTCCGCGATATGTACTAAAGTGGGCCCACTGAGACTTTTTCGCCCGGGGCCCACAGAAACCTGGAGCCGGCCCTGGTCGTCACGCTGTGATGTCACCACACTCTGCTGCTGGTGACTCAGCAGCGCGGAGGATGGCGGGAACGGTGAGGAGTGCAGTGCTCCACGGAAGAGTGTGTGGTGAATGTGTGTATGTATGTATGTATGGGTGTGAGTGTTCAGTGGTGTTGTGTTGTGCCTTCAGTGCTGTCTGCATCCTCCCCCCGTCTGTGGCTGCTTCTAGCCTGCAGCAGATTTGTTTTACTTTCATTATCTCTTGACATGCTGCCGGCTTTGCTATTAGAAGCAGTCGGACGGGAGGGACACTGCACACAATACTCAATGGAGGGAGGTAAAAGACAGAGTGGAGGGATTGAGTTTTGTGGGGAGAGAGCCAGCACTGAGGGCTCCAGCTGTGCATAGGAGACAAAGGCCCCAGGTGCCCCTGTCAGTGCGGCTGAGAGGACACAGGTCACAGGTGCCCCCTATCAGCGGGGCAAAGGGGACATGGGTCACAGGTGCCCCCTGTCAGTGAGGCAGAGGGGACATGGGCCACAGGTCCCCCTGTCAATGGGGCACAAGGGACACAGGCCACAGGTTCCCCTGTCAGTGGGGCTGAGGGGTCATGGGCCACAGGTCCCTCCTGTCAGTGGTGAAGAGGGGACATGGGCCACAGAGCCCCCTGTCAGTGGTGCACAGGGGCCACAGGTCCCCCCTGTGAGTGGAGCAGAGGGGTGACAGGCCACAAGTTCCCCCAGTCAGTGGTGCAGTAGGGTCACAGGTCATGGATCCCCCCTGTCAGTGGGGCAGAGGGGTCACAGGCCACAGGTCCTCCCTGTCAGTGGGGCAGAGAGGTCATGGGCCACAGGTCCCCCCCCTTTCAGTGGGGCAGAGGAGTCACGGGCCACAGGAACCCCCTGTCAGTGGGTCAAAGTGGTCACGGGCCACAGGACCCCCGAGTCAGTGGTGCAGTGGGGTCACAGGTCATGGATCCCCCCTGTCAGTGGGGCAGAGGGGTCAAGGGCCACAGGAACCCCCTGTCAGTGGGTTAAAGTGGTCACGGGCCACAGGACCCCTGAGTCAGTGGTGCAGAGGGGACACGGGCCACAGGTCCCCCCCGTCAGTGGGGCAGAGGGATCACGGGTCACAGGTCCCCCTGTCAGTGGGGCAGAGGGGTCACGGGCCACAGGTTCCCCCCCAGTCAGTGGTGCAGAGGGGAAACGGGCCACAGATCCCCCCATGTCAGTGGTGCACATGGAACACGGGACACAGATCCCCCCAGTGAGTGGGGCAGAGGGGTCACAGGCCACATGTCCCCCCTGTCAGTGGGGCAGAGGGGTCATGGGCCACAGGTCCCCTCCGCTAGTGGGGCAGAGTGGACACGGGCCACAGGTCCCCTCCGTCAGTGAGGCAAAGGGGTCATGGGCCACAAGTCCCCCCCCCTGTCAGTGGGGTAGAGGGGTCACGGGCCACAGGTCCCCCCCAGTCAGTGGTGCAGAGGGGACGCGGGTCACAGGTCCCCCCTTTGAGTGGGGTAGAGGAGTCACAGGTCCTCCCTGTCAGTGGAGTAGAGGGGTCACAGTACACAGGTCCCCCCTGTCAGTGGGGCAGAGGGGTCATGGGCCACAGGTCCCTCCCTTGTTAGTGGGGCAGAGTGGACACGGGCCACAGGTTCCCTCCGTCAGTGAGGCAAAGGGGTCACGGGCCACAAGTCCCCCCCCCCTGTCAGTGGGGCAGAGGGGACACAGGCCACAGATCCACCTGTCAGTGGGGAAGAAGGGACACAGGCCAACAGGTTTACCCTGAGAGTGGGACAGAGGGAGCACAGGACACCCTATCAGTGGGGCAGAAAGGGCACAGGTCTCCTTGTAAGTGGGGAAGAGTAGTCACAGGCCACAGGTTCCACCTGTGAGTGTGGAGGGACCAGCAGCATTATGGTTACCCCCTGTCAAGTGGAGGGGGGAAGACACAGCACACAAGGGAGAGGCACAGTGGGAGAGGCACAGCCCACAGCCTATATATATATATATATATATATATATATATATAAAATAAACATGTAGCCTCTACATTACATATACTGTATATACAGCCTCTATATTATACAGTATACTGCGGTGACGTGGCGGGCGCAATATTGAAATCGTGCCCGCACTCTGCTTTTCTATAATGATGCCCATTAGGGCGTATTACAGCAACGAGGCATGGGTAGTGCGGCACAAGGGGACCCGCCTACCGGTCAAAATGCCTTCAGGAACGCCCCTGTGACAAGCATTTTGTAAGTTTGCAAACTACATTATAGTACTTGCAGTTTACTACAAAAGATGAGGCAGAGATGTGTTAGACTGTATTCTAAGGCTGCAGGGGCAGGTATTAATGGTTTAGAAAGCTTATTTGGGGTGACAGGTTCCCTTTAAAAGCATTGTGCCAGGCAGGTCTATTCCAGTGCTGTGCAAGCGTTTTTTACAGCATCTGGCCAAATGTGCTAGGCACTGGTGTAGCACTGTTGTGAAAAAAGCTACACCTCCTGTCTTTTATAGCCATTTTTTACTGCATCTAGCCAAACAAATCCTTTCCGGCTAGTAGCAGTGTGTGCCAGGCACTGGTATAGCACTATTGTGAAGAAAGGTACACCGCCTGTCTTTACTAGCCATTTTTAACTGCATCTAGCCAAGCAAATCCTTTTTGGCTACTAGCATTGTGTGCCAGGCACTGGTGTAAAAATCTGTGAAAGAAAGAATGCGCATATAGGGTCTTATCTCAATTAAAAACTCTCACTTGTCGATGTGGAATTGCTCACCTTAGTCAGTTGTGAAACCCACAACTGGTAGAATAGCGTACAGGCAGCTGCTGCAGGGACCGCACTCTCAACGGTGACCGTGGTCGTAATACAGAATCCTGGACAAAGTGCTTCGGTGTCCGCGCTGCTGCTCCAAAGCCAAAGAAACACAGACACGGGAATGTCTGGTACAGCTGCAGCCTTTATTTTCCTCCTACGCGTTTCGGAGCCTCCTCCCGAGCTCCTTCCTGAGGAAGGAGCTCGGGAGGAGGCTCCGAAACGCGTAGGAGGAAAATAAAGGCTGCAGCTGTACCAGACATTCCCGTGTCTGTGTTTCTTTGGCTTTGGAGCAGCAGCGCGGACACCGAAGCACTTTGTCCAGGCACTGGTGTAGCACTGTTATGAAGAAAGCTACACCTCCTGTCTTTACCAGCCATTTTTTACTGCATTTGGCCAAGGAAATACTTTTTGGCTAGAACCCGTGTTTCACTAGGTAGCTGTGGTCCAGTGTTCTGTTGAAATCTGCCACCACACAGCGCAGAAAATACTTTTGTATTGCATCTGCCCAAACCTACTTACCAAAACCTATTTAGGGTAGTATCACTGTTTCACTAAGTAGCTGTGGTCTAGTGCTGTGGTGAAATCTACTACCACCCAGCACAGAAAACACTTTTATATTGCATCTGCCCAAAACCTACCTACCAAAACCTATTTAGGGTAGTAATACAGTTTGACTAGGTAGCTGTGGTCCATTGTTCTGTTGAATTCTACCGCCACACTGCACAGAAAACACTTTTGTATTGCATTTGCAAAAACCTACTTACCAAAACCTATTTAGGGTAGTACCACTGTTTGACTAGGTAGCTGTACTTCAGTGTTCTTTTGAAATCTACCGCCACACAGCGCAGACAACTCTTTTGTATTGCATTTGCAAAAACCTACTTACCAAAACCTATTTAGGGTAGTACCACTGTTTGACTAGGTAGCTGTACTTCAGTGTTCTTTTGAAATCTACCGCCACACAGCGCAGACAACTCTTTTGTATTGCATTTGCAAAAACCTACTTACCAAAACCTATTTAGGGTAGTACCACTGTTTGACTAGGTAACTGTACTTCAGTGTTCTGTTGAAATCTACCGCCACACAGCGCAGAAAACTCTTTTGTATTGCATCTGCCCAAACCTACTTACCAAAACCTATTTAGTGTAGTACCACTGTTTGGCCACTCAGCTCTGCTAGTTTTCCATCCATAGTTTTTTGTGCCAACAACTACAGAGTTGCCAATTAGTTACCCTCCAAAATGAGTGGAAAGAGGTGGAAAGGGGAATATGCGTGTTGGAAAGGGTAAAAATCTCAGGGGGCGGGGCTACACGGGAGAGAGAAAAAAACCTCAGTTTAAATGCTGCAGACAGGGAGAGAATGATTGGCAGCAGTGGGCAGATTACACATGCAGGGGGTGTGAATCTGCCCTTGGCTGCAGCCCCTAGCCACCTCCTTAGTGGCTGTAGCATGTACGTTTTCTAACTATTATCTCGGGGTACAGGGCAGCTCAAGTGCTGGGGGACCCCTTGTCTGCATGCTGGAGACGTGCTGTATCCAGTGCTGTAATTAGATCACCATGCCTGGTTTGGTGACAGGTCCTCTTTAACTACTTTTTTTGGTAATACTCCACAAAACTGATGGTGGTCCCACCTGTGTGTGGCAGGGCATATCATTGATGGGAGCGCTTGCATGATCTTTGAGTTTATCTGGCCCAGTAGGCCAAAACAGGTCACTGACCTACCTTTCTATTATTTCCTGTAATACTACACGAAATGTATACCTGTCCCACCTGTGTGTGGCAAGGCATAACATTGATGGGAGCGCTTGCATGAGCTTTGAGTTTATCCAGCCCAGTAGGCCCAAACAGGTTACTGATCTACCTTTCTATTATTTCCTGTAATACTACACAAAACATATACCTGCCCCACTTGTGTGCAGCAGAGCATAACATTGATGGAAGAGCTTGCATGAGCTTTGACTTTATTCAGCCCAGTAGGCCTAAAAAGGTCACTGACCTACCTATTATTTCCTGTAATACTCCACAAAACTGAAAATGGTCCCACCTGTGTGTGGCGAGGCATAACATTGATGGGAGCGCTTGCATGAGCTTTGAGTTTATCTGGCCCACTAGGCCCAAACAGGTCACTGACCTACAGTACCTCTCTATTATTTCCTGTAATACTATACGACACTGATAGTGGCCCCACCTGTGTGTGGCGGAGCATATCATTGATGGGAGGGCTTGCATGAGCTTTGAGTTTATCCGGTCCAGTAGGCCTAAACAGGTCACTGAACTACCTTTCTATTATTTCCTGTAATACTACACGAAACGTATACTTGTCCCACCTGTGTGTGGCGGAGCATCACATTGATGGGAGGGCTTGCATGAGCTCTGAGTTTATCTGGCCCAGTAGGCCTAACAGGTCACTAGCCTACCTGACTAGTTTTTCGGTAATACTGCACGAAACTGATGGTGGTCCCAACTGTGTGGCGGGGCATGTCATTGATGGGAGCGCTTGCATGAGCTTTGTGTTTGTCCGGCTCAGTAGGCCTAACAAATCACTGCCCTAGCTGACTAGTTTTTATGGTAATACTCCACGAAACTGATATGCTTTGCCACACACAGGTGGGAATACTATCATTAATGGGAGCGCTTGCATGAGCTTTGAGTTTATCTGACCCAGTAGGCCTAAACAGGTCACTGACCTACCTGACTAGTTTTTTTGGTAATATTCCATGAAACCTATAGTTGTCCCACCTGTGTGTGGCAGGGCATAACATTGATTAAAGTGCTTGCATGAGCTCTGAGTTTATCCGGCCCAGTAGGCCTAAACAGGTCGCTGACTTACCGCTCTAGTTTTTCCAGTAATACTCCACAAAACCTATAGTTGCTGAGCAATGTTTAACCTTGAAATGCTAGGCCAGCTCTTGTTCCAGACCCTGTGCCATGCATGCAGGCTGGGCCTTTCAGCAATTTTTGGTCTGGGACAATTGATGCCATTTTGCTGTGATCTGACCCTTTGGGAAGAGTGAGGACTCTTGTTGAGGTCCCCTTGCTGTGTAGTACTTGATTTGAGCAGGGCGTGACATGCCTATACCTGTGTCTCATCCTCCTTTTACTGTTCCACATCTTTTTACTTAATGTGGAAAGCTACTGCCACTTTTTCCCTGTAACTCATCCATTTGTCAATTCAAAGTCAGTTTCACTCACCTCTGAAATTTTTGGTGAATGTTAACCACCTTCTTTTTTGAAGTGCTTTGGAAGAGTGTGCAAGCTGTCACAGACTGTGTCTCATGCACCCATGCTACGCCATGAGACTATTTGTACTGTGGGTAGATTGTTGTCACTTTTCCTTGTGTTTGTTGTCTATTCTGAGTAGTTTGTCAGCTTTTGGACACCTTTTGAAGGTGTTTTCTATGTGCTTGCTGTAGCCTGCCATTGATTTCAATGGTGTTCGACGGTGTTCGACGAACATTCGACGAACACACCCCCAATTCGACGAATCTAATTTGAATACTCACTACTCCTCAACAGGACGTGTCCCCTGCTTGAGTTTGTAGAGATTAGACTCAGCCAGGGTCACCATACACCTGAAATACCGCTGTGAAAAACTCCTCCACCAGCCACAGAGATGGTCAGTCAGTTGGGAAGGAGAAGGCCCAGGTCTGGGCATCCACCTTAAGAAGGAAGGTAAGGATCCTCACACGCTGCTCCTCACTCCCAGATGAATGAGGGCCAAGCCTGAAATATAATTTACAGGCTTCCCTAAACACACATAAATTATCTTTCCCTCCTTAAAACCTGTCAGGGAGAGATATCTTGGATTGTGGCACTGCCTGGGCATGAAGTCGTGGCCAGATAGCCCACAACTTGTTGCAGCTGCTGCACAACCTGAGTACACAGACTTTCTCAGAGATGGTCTGCATCAGTAGTGCAAAAACATCAGCTGCGGCAGCCTGAGTCATTATGACACAGGGAGAAAGCGGGTAAGGTCGCTGATAATGTCACAGGGTGGAATAACAGTAAAGGGGATTAGGAAGAAGGATGGTAATGTGGGTGAAAAGGCGATCAGGGGAACTAGTCTGACCCTTAGACTGGTGTCCCTGGCTAGCTCTGTTCCCAGAAATACCTCTGAAGGTGAAGACATCTAAATCGCCATCCTTGCCCTTTGCTCTTGACCATCCCTAGGCTAAGACCCCCTCACTTCCACCGACGGACCAGGAAGCACAGCAACTACCACAAAATTAGGAAAACTCCAAGAAGGCTTCAGCACAAAGTGCAAACACGGCCTATGTGTGGTGCATGACTTCAGCAAGGCTCTCTGAGCATAATACCTACTTCTGACATTCCTGCACCTCCTCCTGAATACTGCACAAATTTGAAATGCTGGGCCCAGGCCTCCTGCTGCATTGCTGCTATTGTGGCCCAATACAAAACATATAAGATGAATGTCACTTTGCTGTGGTCAGAAATTAATTCTGCCTTTCTGTCATTGTTTCACCCATAGTGTGCATTTCCAAAATGTAGAAAACGTCTCACACTTTTCCCCTGTTACTCAGTCATCTGTCAATTCTGAGTTTCACTGACTTCTGAAATTTAAATGAATGTAAGCCACCTCCTATTTTTTCCTAATTTGAAGAGTGTGCAGGCTGTCACAGACCATGTCTCATGCACCCATGCTATGCCATGGCACTATTTGTACTCTGGATCGATTGTTGCCATTTTTCCTGGCATCTGCCACTAATATGAGGCATCTGGCAGCTTTTGGGCTCCTCTGTAGGTGTTGTCTATTCATTTGATGTTGCCTGTCATTGATTTCAATGGGGCTAGGAGGGTCTGGCGAACAGTTCGGTAAACAATTCGGTGAACACCACATTGTTCAGCGAACCAAACTGAACCCAAACACAAAGGCCCCCTTCACACTGCATGATTTCACTGATCAGTGTCCATCAGTGTTTGTGTGCCAAGACCAGGAGTGTCTCCAAAACCCAGAACAGGTGTCAATCTTTCAATTATAGTTTTTCTCTGCAAGCTTCACTCCTGGTCTTGGCACACAAACACTGATGGACACTGATCAGTGAAATCATGCAGTGTGAAGGGGGCCTAGAGTGTTCACTCATCTCTAATTCAGAATGCTATTAACCTGCAGATTAACCCTATATCTGCAGGTTAATAGCATTTTTCCATGTGACAGGTTCCCTTCAACAGTACATTTGTTTATTGGGTGGATTCTATTCTGAGTGATCATTGTTAAGGCTGGCTTCAGACTGCGTGTCTGATCCGATCCGTAGCTGTCCGCTTGAAGCAGACAGCCGCGGACCGGATCAGCACACAGGACGGGGGCTATTATGCCCTCCGATCCTGTGTGCAGCGCACGCAGCTGAAGCCGCTGACAGGTCAGGACCGCGGCGCCCGCGGTCCTCACCTATTAGCATCGGGAGCTGCGTGCGGCTGCACACAGGATCGGAGGGCATAATAGCCCCCCGTCCTGTGTGCTGATCCGGTCCGCGGCTGTCTGCCTCAAGCGGACAGCTACGGATCGGATCAGACACGCAGTCTGAAGCCGGCCTTAGAAAAACGCCCCTCATTGATTTCAATAGGGTTAAACAAATGCAGTTTTTTTTTAAACACTCAGAGTGAGTAAATCACTGCTTGCACTACTTTTTAATCGCTGCAGTAAACATAGCATTTATCACTATTTATATAAAAAAAGCTGCCATCGTTTTCACTAGGGATTAAAAAAACTAATGCAGATGTGGTAAAAACTTGGTAAAAAAAAGCTGCCACAACCGCAGCGTTTATCCACAGACAGAAATGCTCTAGCCCTAATACTCTCTTTATAGTAACACAGTCCTATCTCAAGCGTACTGTAAATCTGTATTTTTATTACTCATCTTCCTTGCTTAATATTAACTGTATTTTTCTCACACAGCAATGGCTGCTACTTCTCAAGGAACAATATTTTATCATATATGCTGTTACAATCCTTTTTAAAAAATTTTGGGGAAAAAGCGCTGGTGGCGGCTACTGTACTCTCCAAAGATTGTGAAAATGAAGAAGTAGAACTGACTTTATTGCATTCCAGCGCCATCCTTTATGTATCTAAGGCCGGCTTCACACTGCGTGTGTGATCCGATCCGTAGCTGTCCGCTTGAAGCAGACACCCACGGACCGGATCTGCACACAGGACTGGGGGGCTATCATGCCCTCCGATCCGGTGTGCAGCGCATGCAGTTCCTGCTGCCGATAGGTGAGGACCGCGGGTGCCGCGGTCCTGACCTGTCAGCGGCTGCAGCTGCATGCGCTGAACACAGGATAATAGCCCCCCAGTCCTGTGTGCTGATCCGGTCCGTGGCTGTCTGCTTCAAGCGGACAGCTACGGATCGGATCACACACGCAGTGTGAAGCCGGCCTAAGAAAGCCAGACATTTTAAAAGTTAACAAAAATCAGATATTAACTCAGGTGGAGTCGAACACCGTGATAGGCCATACATACTCTTTGACACAAAAGGAAATGGCGATTGCTAGTAAGCGCTTATGGACAAGATTACATTTCACCCACTAGAAGGGACAAATTGATGATAAAAGGCCACTTTAAAAACGTACTATTAATTGTTTAATTAATTCATATTTTATAGAACGAGGATTTAACTACTGTACTATTCTTATTAAACACTTCTTAAATGACATGTTTAGTGATATAATAGAAAACAAATTCACATGTATAAATAGGTGTTAAAATTCTTTGTTCTTTTAATCTTGTTCAGTCAAACTTGAGGATATGATCACCTTTTTACTTTTGGTTTGTTCAATGCATTCAGGTTGAAAATGCTGAGCAAGTTGTGTTATGATGATTACGATGTATTTATCCTGGCACTTACGGGATTTGTTTTTGTGTTTCTTTTTTGTTGCATATAAATGTTTTATTCAGTAAGTTGTAATAACTCCACACAACGATAAAATAAAAAATATATACATTTGATAGGTCCCAAGTTGAATCTGTATACAAATATAACCAAGAACACAAGTAACACACAGGCATTTTTTCACAATTGAGCATCAAAATTTTGAATTAGATTTTTCCCAAACAAACTATAAAGAAACATAGTCTTGTGACATACCAAATGAAAACCGGTACCGTTCTGAGAAAAATTATGCCTCTCCCACCTCATTATCCTAATTCAAGCCAAAATTCACGCTTTTTTAAATTTTAAAAATCTGTAAAAAATTAACTGATTAAGAAAAAAATTAAAAACTTTTAATTTGTAATTAACTAAAGTTGTACTTAATATAGAAAAAAAAATAAAAAAAATAAAAAGACGTCAGGTAAAAAAAATATTCATATTTAGATCACTTGATATGGAATGACCCATTAACGCTATTAATAGTTACCGTATATACTCGTGTATAAGCCGACCCGTGTATAAGCCGACCCCCCTACTTTTGCCCCAAAAATCTGGGAAAACCTATTGACTCGTGTATAAGCCGAGGGTGGACCCCAGCACAGGTATACAGCCCCCAGCAGTGTGGTATACAGCAGCCCCAGAGGTATATACAGCAGCCCCAGTGGTAGTATACAGCAGCAGCCCCAGTGGTATATACAGCAGCAACCCCAGTGGTTAGTATACAGCAGCAGCCCCAGTGGTTAGTATAACAGCAGCCCCAGAGGTGTATACAGCAGCCCCAGTGGTAGTATACAGCAGCCCCAGAGGTATATACAGCCCCAGAGGTATATACAGCCCCAGTGGTACTATACAGCAGCCCCAGTGGTAGTATACAGCAGCCCCAGTGGTAGTATACAGCAGCCCCAGTGGTAGTATACAGCAGCCCCAGAGGTATATACAGCCCCAGTGGTAGTATACAGCAGCCCCAGTGGTAGTATACAGCAGCCCCAGTGGTAGTATACAGCAGCCCCAGAGGTATATACAGCCCCAGTGGTACTATACAGCAGCCCCAGTGGTAGTATACAGCAGCCCCAGTGGTAGTATACAGCAGCCCCAGTGGTAGTATACAGCAGCCCCAGAGGTATATACAGCCCCAGAGGTATATACAGCAGCCCTAGTGGTGTATACAGCAGCCCCAGAGGTATATACAGCAGCCCTTAGGTAGTATACAGCAGCCCCAGTGGTGTATACAGCAGCAGCCCCAGGGGTGTATACAGCAGCAGCCCCAGGGTGTATACAGCAGCAGCCCCAGGGGTGTATACAGCAGCAGCCCAAGGGATGTATACAGCAGCAGCCCCAGGGCTATATACAGCAGCAGCCCCGGAGGTATACAGGCCCCCCCATCAAGGTCCAGGGCCCCCCCTTGCGCGGCAAACCTGTAAAGTAAAATCATACTTATCAGTGTCCTGTCGCACTGTCCCGCCGCTGCCATCACGATCCCGGGCTTCATTCCGCGGCTTCCGGCTTCCGGCTTCCTGTGGTCGCGGGCAATGACGTCATTGCCCGCGACCACAGGAAGGCGGAAGACGCGGAATGAAGCCCGGGATCGTGATGGCAGTGGCGGGACAGCGCGACAGGACACTGATAAGTATGATTTTACTTTACAGGTTTGCCGCGCAAGGGGGGGGGCCCTGGACCTTGATGGGGGGGCCTTTATACCTCCGGGGGGGCCGTCTGGTTCGGTATACTCGCGTATAAGCCGAGGGGGGACTTTTCAGCCCAAATTTTGGGCTGAAAAACTCGGCTTATACGCGAGTATATACGGTAAATATTTTAAAATATGATCCCATCGCGATCCCAACTTGAATTTTGTTACAGATGTGGCTAGGAGCATAGCAGATGTCAATTTTGGAAATTTTTAAATTAAACTAATTTATCGGAAATGCGTTTTAAAATTTTGCGTTTGCAGCGATTAAAAAGTAATGCAAGCAGTGATTTACTCACTCTCTGAGTGTTTCAAAAAATCACTGTATGTATTTAACCCCATTGAAATCAATGAGGGGCGTGTTTCTAAACGATGATCACTCAGAATAGCACTGTAACTTTATTAGCCCTTAATAAGAAAAGCATTAAACTATTAATATAAATCTACTCAATCTTTAAACACACTCACCAATATTGTAGTAGTCCCTAGATTCCTTTGTACAGACTATTGTTTGTTCAGGAATGAACATATCCAGACATGTCAACACATAAAAGCTCTGAAGCTCTGTCTTAAGTCCCCTTCACACTAAGCGAGATCGCTAGCGAGATCACTGCTGAGTCACAAGTTTTGTGACGCAACAACGACCTCAACAGCGATCTCGCTATGTGTTACACGTAGCAGCGATCAGGCACCTGCTGTGAGATTGCTGATCGTGACAAACCGTTCAGGACCATATTTTTGACGTTTTTTCGTCGTTGGTCTCCCGCTGGGCAGCGTGCATCGGTGTGTTTGACAGGGACAATGACCAACAATCTAAATACTACGCCCGAGAGTGACAGATTCCCAACGACCGCCGTATCGTTGCCGCGTCGCTGGTGAGATCTGACTGTTTTACATCTCAACAGCGACCACATAGCGACGCACCAGCGATCCCTACCAGGTCGTAGCGTTGTCGGGATCGCTGGAGCGTCGACAAGTGTGACATGGCCTTTACTCCCTGATTGCGGTGGGTAGATACTTAACATGATTGACTGAGCTGCTGGCCTGTCATCTGCTCTGCATTCACTTTCTACCCCTGTTCATTCTCAGGTTGAGCTCTAACAAAGCTTTCTCCTCTGTCCTCCTGCTTCTAAGCTGTAACATAATAAAATAATACAGTAATATCTTAAAATCATGGATTACACTGGGGAACAATTTGAAAAAAAATTTCTGTTGAGTTAGGTTTTTGAGCTGATTTATACTAAAATTGGCATGCTGATTCCAAAAATGTAGTCAGTTTTTTTCTAGCACGTCAAGTTTTTCCTCCACAACTTACCTGCCAGAGAAGCACAATTGCACTGATATCTGTAATAAGACTTGTTATCTGATTGCAATTCGACTCATATAGAGCTACGTGGCAACTTGTAAGAGTAGTCACAACTGAGACAGTGTGGTGAGAGGTGTGTGCAGCTCCCAATACGTCATAATTATCAATATCTTGAAAAAAAACACTTTTTAGGTACAGTAGTTTACATATTTTTGAGAAGACAAAAATCCTATAGTTCAAAAACTTGACGTGATAGAGAAAAACTGAGATCATTTCTGGATTCAGCATCCAAAAATTAATTAAGAGCAGTTGTCTGACCTAACTCCTAAAAAATTGTGTTCCCCAGTGTTATTTCATGAATATAGACCCCCACACTTTTAGACCCCAGGCTGAACAGATTTGAATTCAAGATTTTTGAATTGACGCTATAATAGTTAAGTATTTTAAAATATGATTCCATCGCGATCCCAACTTGAATTTTGGTGCAGATGTGGCTAGGAGCATAGCAGACACATGGACAGTTTTGAAAATTTTTAAATTAAACTAATTTTTCGGAAATGTGTTTTAAAATTTTGCATTTGCTTGGGTAAAATATTAACATAGATCCTCTTGTGACATATCTGGTGAAAGCATGTACAGTTCTGAGTAGAATGGTGTTTATTTTGTCTCTCTATCTTATTTCTAGCCTGAGCTATGAGGAGAAATGTAAAGGCAGGCAACACCGAAATTCACAATTTTTCCGAACTTTGAAAATCAGTTAAAAAATTTTTTTTTTAGAAATGTTTTCTCTTCACATTTTGCATTGTCTGACATGCTATTATCAAATAACAAAATCTCAAAAGAATTAAAAATATAGAGGTAATAATCATTGGTTCACTTGACATGGAATGACCCACAATGAATTTCTCTTCAGTATCCTCCACATGCACAGTATGGTGACCCCAGTACAATATGATCCCAATCTGTAACTGGGGCACCCCTGCGGTCTGGTTGCCACAACAGGGAACTGCACCCATCCCACAGGTGTGGTATTCCTGTTCTCAGTAAATGGGTTGGTAAGTCCAGACACCTACAAAAGCACCAAACACACCCGGTCCTAGGAACGGCAGGCGGACCCGATAAAGGGAGGGCTCAGTTAGTCAGTGGGACGGAGGGAAGAAAGTCGAGGATAGGAAGTTAGTGCAGGTCAGTCGAGACGAAGCAGTGGAAGGAGGAGGATCCAGAGGACTTGAGCAGCGAGGAGCTCGTCCTGGGTCCAGGAATAGCAACCTCCAGCTGGCCGTCATTTACCGCCCCCTGGATCTACCCTCTCTTTTCTCAACCACTTCACCACCTGGCTTCTCCACTCCTCACTTCTCCGACATCCTCTTTATCATCATGGGCGACTTCAACATCCCCCATTGATATCCCCCACCCTGCTGCCTCCAGTCTCATATCACTGACCACCGCTTTTGGACTTTCCCAATGGTCCTCCTCAGCCACTCATAAGGATGGTCATACGCTTGACCTTATCTTCACCCGTCTTTGTTGCCTTGCCGACCTCTCAAACTCTTCTCTCCCCCTATCCGACCACATCATGCTGACTTTTTCATCCCTCCCCCCCACCACTCTCACCCCCTCTGGAAACTCTCTCATCCCCACAGAAACCTTAAACGTATTGATTACCTCTCATTCTCTGAGTCCCTTGACCCTCTCACAGACTTAGCTTCCTCACATTACACCGACTCTGCTGCCATTATCTACAACACTACAATATCTACAGCTCTCAACCTCGCAGCCCCCCTCACTTACAAGAAAACTCGCATACACAGGCAACCCTGGCTCATCACCCTCACCAAAGAGCTGCGTCGAGCGTCCAGGGCGGCCGAGCAGAGATGGAAGAAATCCCACTCCGCGGTGCACTTCGCCATGTATAAGCAGTCCCTCTCTACCTTCAAGTCCACACTCACTGACACAAAACAAACCTACTTCTCATCTCTGATAACCACCCTGTCCCACAACCCCAAACAACTATTCAATACTTTCAACTCCCTACTCTGTCCCCCTGCACCTCCTCCCTCTCCCCTCATCTCTGCTGATGACTTTGCCTCGTTCTTCAAACAGAAGATCGACAAAATCAGAGAAAGCTTTGACCCACAGTCCCCCCGGCCCGCCCTCATCACTGCTCAGCCCTCCTCATCCAAAAGATGCTTTTACACCATGACAGAGGATCATCTCTCCTCCCTTCTGTCAGAATTGTACCTCACCACATTTGCCCTTGACTCACTCCCCTCCCACCTCATCCCGAATTTCACCTCTGTCCTCATTCCTGCCCTAACCCACCTCTTCAACCTATCACTCACTACTGGTGTCTTCCCCTTATCCTTCAAATATGCCTTGATCACGCCCATCCTTAAAAAAGCCTCACTCGATCCAGCATCTGTTTCCAACTATCGCCCCAATATCTCTTCTCCCCTTTGCCTCAAAACTACTTGAACAACACGTCCATTCTGAACTGTCCTCCCACCCCTCCTCCTGCTCCCTCTTCGACCGCTTACAATCTGGCTTCCGTTCCCATCACTCCAATGAACCCTAACCAAAGTCACCACTGACGTACTGACCGCCAAGAGCAAGCAACATTACTCCATCTTCTCCTCCTCTGCCGCCTTCGATACCGTTGACCATTGCCTCCTACTTCAGATTCTGGAATCCCTCGGCATCACTGACCTAGCCCTCTCCTGGATCTCATATCTAACTGACCTGACCTTAACCGTCACCCACTCCCATACCTTCCTCTTCACTCTACCCCCTATATGTCGGTGTCCCCCAGGGCTCAGTTCTGGGACCCCTACTCTTCTCCATTTACACCCCCGGCCTGGGACAACTCATCGAATCTCAGGCCTTCAGTATCATCTCTATGCTGACGACACCCAGATCTATCTATCTAGACCTGACATCACCTCCCTTCTATCCTAAATTCCACAGTGCCTGTCCGCCATCTCTCCTTCTCTTCTGTTTCCTTAAACTTAACATGGACAAAACAGAGTTCATCATCTTCCCCCAAATCGCTCTCCCCCTCTACCAGACATATCCATTAATATCAATGACTGCTCACTCTGCCCAGTTCCCCACGCCAAGTGCCTCAGGGTAATCCTCGATTCCTCCCTCTCCTTCATGCCCCACATCCACACCCTTGCCACCGCCTGCCGACTCCAGCTAAAATACATTTCCCGGATCCGCACTTTCCTTGACCTCGACACGGCTAAAACACTTGTTCATGCTCTCATTTCCCGCCTTGACTACTGCAGCCTCCTGCTAACCGGCCTCCCTTTTCCTCCCTTGCACCTCTCCAATCTTTCTAAACTCTGCTGCCCAACTGACTCACCTGTCTTCTAGCTACTCTTCAGTCGCTCCCCTCTGCCAAGCCCTTCATTGGCTCCCCACCCCTCAGAGATCCCGCATCAAAATCCTAACCATGACATACAAAGCCAACCACAGCTTGTCCCCTCGATACATCTCTGAAATGGTCTCCCGTTACCTACCCTCACACAACCTTCGTTTCTCCCAAGAACTCCTTCTCTGATTACCCTCTCATTTCCTCCTCTCACAACCGCATAAAAGACTTCCCCCATGCATCCGCCATTCTCTGGAACACTCTTCCCCAACATATCAGACACTCGCCTACCTTGGGAACCTTCAAAAGAAACCTGAAGACCCACCTCTTTTGACAAGCCTACAGCCTGCAATGAGACCTAGTCCACTGCACCGTCTCATGTTCGGCACTACCCCCTCCTACTGTATCCCCTCCGCTCCCCATAGACTGTGTGCATCGCAGACAGGGTCCCATCCCCTCCTGTTTACTGTTTGTCCAGACTACACGGATATATTGAACTTGTCCTTGTCTACCCCCTTATCATGTAAAGTGCCATGGAATCTAATGGCGCTATATAAATAAATAATAATATAATAATAAATAATCATGATAATAACTTAAAGTGTAATGGTCGTTTAATTTTTTATTTAACAATGTCGAACAAAGGATTATAATAAACTTCAAATACTTCAAGTGATTGAAGAAACCTTTCAAACTCCCAGAAGATGTCCCCCAGGCTGTTTCTAAACCTGACATATGCTGGTTGTCAGGGAACTCCGTCTTCAGCTACACACACTGAATACAGCCATATAAGGGGGTGAATGGGGGGTTACACAGCGTTCACACTATTTCTGATTAGGGTCTCTCTCAGGTTACCTCAGGTAGGGACAACCATGAGCTCAGGCTGTCAGCACACAGCTCCTGTGATCTTATCTGACTCCTCTCCATTCACATCGGCTCTGCTCTGTGTTATGAGCTGATGTCCTCCACACAGCTCTTCAGCTTATTGCACAGAGCAGAGCGATGTGAATGGAGAGGAGTCAGATAAGATCACAGGAGCTGTTTATGACTCGCCCCAGTTGGTGGCTGTGGGGTACTCGGAGTCAGGTCTTTCTCTCTCGCTTTGATATCATCAGGCGTCTTGGGGGGAGCTGTCATGGTGGTGTGACCCGGTCCGTGGCCACACGGGATGGGCGATCAAAAAAAGGGGGAAAGAGTTTTTAGAATAAGGGAATTAGGGGTGGTTGTCGTGATGTCACCTTGGTATGCGGCTGTTAGAAGCCGCAGCTGCAGGCTGGGACCTCTGGGGACGGTGGAATGGCAGCTAAGATAGTGTCGCTCCCAACGGGTGGAGCAGGGTCCTGAGGGCTTCCAGAGTAAAGGGGTATTGGAGTTATTGGAGGGTCAGTGGGGCACGCAGCATGAGTTACAGCTCAAGTACAGTGGGGTCGGTTAGTCCTTAGAACCAGAATGGCTTGTCCAGTTCACCCCTTTCATGTGCCTTCCCTGACGGGCCTCTTCCTCAGCGCTGCCTGTTCTCTTCCTTCCTGCATGTGCCTCTGCGCACAGACTCCAATCCAGGAGCCACGGGTCTTCGTTGGGCGACTTGCATGTCCCCTGGCCGTAGTACATCTGCCTTCTCAGCGGATGTCCGGGAGTGGGCCACAGTTCCTCAAGATCTCATGGCCACCTGGGTTCTGTGGTTGGAGCATGGAGTCTCCTCGCCACCTTTCAGGGCCAGGCCCCTGGTTCTCGCCCTGCCCCTCCACTTTAGTTCTGATTCGGGCTCACCGGTGAATCGCTCGCTGCCTGTGCCCCTAGGGCTCCCTCTGTCTACTTGTGGTCTCTGGCCCGGGACGAGCCTCATCTCTGCTCAAGTCCTCCGGGTCCTTCCTCTCTGTCTCCTCTCCCGCTCACTGCCTCTGGAGACTGATCTGACACTTCCTGTCGTGTTTTCCCTTTGTTCCCTTCCTCTCCCTAATCACATCCTGCTCCCTTTCCACCCACCACCATTCTCCCCCCGCCATCCAATGGGATGCCTGAGTCGTTCCAATACCTGGGTTCACCCGCCCTCCCTGGGACCGGGTGTGTTGGGTGTGTTTGTGGTTGACTGGAACTTACTAAATCTGGTTGCCGCAGACCAGAATACTACCATCAGGTGTGGGTGCAGTACCCTTTAGTGGCAACCAGAACACTGGGGCACCACATGTGTTGACAGCCCTAGCTCATGGCTGTCCCTGCCTGAGGTAACTTGAGATTCTGATCAGCTGTAGTGTAAATTCTGTGTAGCCCCCCACTCACCCCCCTTATATGGCAGTATTCAGTGTGTGGAGCTAAAGACGGATTTCCCTGACAACCAGAATATGTCAGATTTGAAACAGCATAATGGAGACATCTTCTGGAAGGTTTCTGAATGGTTTTCTTCCATATTTCACTTATAACGTATATTTGAAAGTTTATGATAATCACTTGCTGTACATTATTATTAAATAAAAATGTAAACGACCGTTACACTTTAATGTGCTGCTGGGTGATCCATCTTATGAATGTGAAAAAAAATGAATGTTTTAAATAAAGACTTACGTCTGAAGAGCACAGTGAACCCACCTTGGTATATGCATGCGTTACAGCTGTGGTACCCTGTGTAATACACAGAAACCAGGTCTGGTCAGCTCATTAGATCTCTTTCTGATGCTTCATCATTTTCCAACCTGGTAATTCAGGCAAATGGAGTGTATAATTAGGTGACTAAATTGGATTTGTATTCTGTGTGTGGTCTGATCTCAGGCTCCCACCCAAGGACAGACATGCAGGCTGGGGCAGCGTACCCATACTATTATGTCCAATGGAATAACCTCTTCATCTCTTGATTGTCAGATCTTACTGTAGAAGATACTGGCTATTAAGAGAAGCTCAAAATAACATATTTGTGAATAAATAAATTATTTTATTAAACAGAAGCTCATATGCTCTTTGGTAAACTCTTTATGCTTTCATGTCTTCTAGTAGCAATGACTTGTGTCACATTAATATAATTTTGATTCTATTATATAAGATTCACCACACAGTTCTGTCACCATACAAAAGACAGTCAACATTTTATCTTTTCAATATTTTGTGGTAGAGAATTCAGAACTAGTATAATACCACAACTGCTGCAAAAACTTGTCATGTAAATCATTGATCCCTTATGCTTTGTACCGACCCTGCGTTTTTATGTCACCTTTCCTCACAAATAAAACGCCACAAATGTCAATTTATATGTGGCGCCCCTCTGGCTAGCCGCCACAGAGAGGTATTACACTTTATAAACATATGTGTTCTCTGTAAGTTGTGGGTTCGGGGTTTAACCTATGGAGTCTCAAGTTACACACACACACAGGACTAGGCCACCTTAGTATAGATGGACTGATTATTCAGTAGGTCCAAAAAGGGGGTGGAGCATAGGTTAGTGAAGAAGTAGTTGAGTGACAGTTACCTCAGACAGTGCTGGGAAGGCAGCCAGAGCGGACGTGCCTGATGGGGATCCCTCCTGTCAGCAGCCTATCTTTAAGAGGGGGCCCAGGATAGAGTAGAACTGTCTCTGTCATCCTCTCGCTGGTGCCCGGAGGGCTACAGCAGCACTAGTATCTCACCGGAGGGGTAAGAACCACCACTACTCCCCTCATCCCCCTCATCATCCTCCATCACCCCTGCCCTGAGGTAGAAGTCCACCTGTGGGGAGCTGGACCACACTTAGCTGCACCCTTCATCACCTCAGAGGCCGGCCTGCAGCGCTGGTACCCCAAATTACCAGGAACACAGGTTGCGTCACGTACCACCTGCAAATATTCCCTCCCTACCATCGAATTTGAACCAGCCTGGTAACACCAGGTAAAGTGTGCCTAAAGACTTTATTTATATTGACTGTATGTGGATTACAAAACGGGCCGCCATTACATTGTCTCAAGATTACAACTGCGTCACCAAGCAGGGGAAAAGAGCGGGAAGATAAGCCCCGCCCCTCCGCTCTGCCGAGGAGTGACGATGTGTAGTAGTGGCGGGCTCTGGAAAAGCCCGAAGGACTCGCCTATAGGATCCTGGCGGTGGGCGGGCCTAAAGATGTAAAAGAACTATGTGCTGGCCCAGGGGCGTGCCTCAGTCCCTCAGCATACATGGGCCACCTTAAGAGGCGCCAAAATGTCTCCCAGTCCCCCTTGCTATTAAACAACCAAGGGGCGGGTCGAGTACCAGCCCACACCAGTTCGGGACTATAAAAATTAAACAGGGTGCTGCCGGAGCACAAAACAAGATACATGGTCAGGCTCCGGACCTGTTACCTGTAACCGGTTGTGAGGCAATGGCAATACTCAGCTTTAAGCAACTGATCCGGGAGATTGAGCAGGACATTTTGGTCGACCGTGCTGCCCCGTGTGTGCCAACACCGGAGACGGATGATGAGGAAGGCACCTTCTGTTGGACGGCTCTTAATGATCTCCGGGCCCAAATCCAGGAGGCCACGGAATGGACCATTCAACGCTGGGGAGCAGAAATGATGCTTCAGCTGAGTCGGCGGCAAAGGGCTGCAGCTCAACAAAACCAGGAGCACCGGGTGACTGTAGCAATATAGAGAACCTGGCAACCCTTGAGCCCCCTGCTGAGTCCCCGAAACCCGTTGTTATATCCATCTGTGGAGCCCGGAGAGGAAGATATCACCGAGGTGGAGGACCTCATCCAGTTCCCAAAGGAGCCCGAGCTGACAGAGGAGGAGCCGATTGCAAGTGAGAGCGGCCAGGTCAGTGTCGGGGAGGTGGAGGAGAATTTGGAGGAGGAAGGAGCTATTGGTGGTACAGAGGAGGCCGGGCCCCGCGAGCAATGGAGGGTCGCTGTACCAGCGTCGGTTGTTGTGGCTGGAGAGAGGAGAGTAGTGCTGCATACAGCTGATGACGGGCACACCTGGCAACCGGTAGGTCGTCCGTGGTTCACCTAACCTAACTTATGAGCACCACACAGATCCCCGCAGGTGGTTCGCAATCTGGGTCAGCAAAGTTGAAAAGTGAAGACTCTGACCCGGTATTGCATTGCCAGAAATGCAAACTGTTCCTTTAAATGTCTTTTCATGTAGTGACCTGTTGTTTTCTTGCAGTTCGTGATGAACATTAATCAGGGACTCGTTAACCGGTCCCTGTTGGACCGATGTGGACTAGAATGTTATTATTATAGTTTGCAAGGTTATAAGCACCGTGCCTCCTGCAAAGGAAGATTACTAAAGCAACCTTATTGTTTATGTATGTTTGAAAGTTAACTGGTTAACCTGTTAATAAAAATGTCAACTTACACCCGGGTTGGTTTTAACACCCGCGGAAGGGTGTATTTCACCAAGGGGGGTGTGGCGCCCCTCTGGATAGGCGCCACAGAGAGGTATTACACTTTATAAACATATGTGTTCCTCTGTAAGTTGTGGGTTCGGGGTTTAACAAGTTACACACACACACACACACGGGACTAGGCCACCTTAGTATAGATGGACTGATTATTCAGTAGGTCCAAAAGGGGGTAGAGCCTAGGTTAGTGAAGAAGTAGTTGAGTGACAGTTACCTCAGACAGTGCTGGGAAGGCAGCCAGAGTGGATGTGCCTGACAGGCTGCTGACAGGAGGGATCCCCATCTCTAAGAAGGGGCCCAGGACAGAAGGAGATGGACCAGAACCGGTTGGAGCCGGCTGGTAACGTCTGGGGAACACCGGCAACACGGGAAGCCGAGGCGGTCAGTAGTCTATCTCGGACTGCAAACCGACGAGCTGCGGGCCCATAATCACTGGATAGCCGTTAGCACCAGAAAAAGGTACCTCGCCCCTCAGTACCAAACTATATCCAAGATCACAGGAGCATCAGTCCGGATTCCAGTGGCGGGAGGAGTTACCACTCCTGTCCGTACCGGTAAAGGAAGCCCGTGCTCCACCGTGGAAGATCAGGGGACTGGCGGGAGAGCTCTGCAAGGGTGGTGAAAGACAGAAGAGCAGATTAGACCCTGAAAGACTTGAGAAGGAATATCTGGAGACTCCATAGAGGGACCCTGAACCGGCAACAATCACCCGTAAAACCAGACTGTACTGTGTGTCGTTTAACATCTGCTGGTACCCAGGAAAGTGGAATTAGAGTTGAACTGGTCACTGTCATTCTTCTCGCCGATGCCCGGAGGGCTACAGCAGCACCAGTATCTCATTGGAGGGGTAAGAACCACCACTACTCCCCTCATCCCCCTCATCATCCTCCATCACCGCTGCCCTGAGGTACAGTGTTGGCCAAAAGTATTGACACCCCTGCAATTCTGTCAGATAATACTCAGTTTCTTCCTGAAAATGATTGCAATCACAAATTTTTTGGTATTATTATCTTCATTTAATTTGTCTTCAATCAAAAAAACACAAAAAGAATTGTCCTAAAGCCAAATTGGATATACTGTAGTTCCACACCAAACATAAAAAAGGGGTGGACAAAAGTATTGGCACTGTTAGAAAAATCATGTGATGCTTCTCTAATTTGTGTAATTAACAGCACCTGTAACTTACCTGTGGCACCTAATAGGTGTTGGCAATAACTAAATCACACTTGCAGCCAGTTGACATGGATTAAAGTTGACTCAACCTCTGTCCTGTGTCCTTGTGTGTACCACATTGAGCATGGAGAAAAGAAAGAAGACCAAAGAACTGTCTGAGGACTTGAGAAACCAAATTGTGAGGAAGCATGAGCAATCTCAAGGCTACAAGTCCATCTCCAAAGACCTGAATGTTCCTGTGTCTACCGTGCGCAGTGTCATCAAGAAGTTTAAAGCCCATGGCACTGTGGCTAATCTCCCTAAATGTGGACGAAAAACAAAAATTGACAAGAGATTTCAACACAAGATTGTGCGGATGGTGGATAAAGAACCTTGACTAATAACCAAAGAAGTTCAAGCTGCCCTGCAGTCCATGGGTACAACAGTGTCAACCCGTACTATCCATCGGCGTCTGAATGAAAAGGGACTGTATGGTAGGAGACCCATGAAGACCCCACTTCTTACCCCGAGAAATAAAAAAGCCAGGCTGGAGTTTGCCAAAACTTACACCTAAGAAAGCCTAAAATGTTTTGGAAGAATGTTCTCTCTTTTTGGGCAAAGGCATCAACATAGAGTTTACAGGAGAAAAAAAGAGGCATTCAAAGAAAGAACACGGTCCCTACAGTCAAACATGGTGCAGGTTCCCTGATGTTTTGGGGTTGCTTTGCTGCCTCTGGCACTGGACTGCTTGACCATGTGCATGGCCTTATGAAGTCTGAAGGCTACCAACAAATTTTGCAGCATAATGTAGGGCCCAGTGTGAGAAAGCTGGGTCTCCCTCAGAGGTCATGGGTCTTCCAGCAGGACAATGACACAAAACACACTTCAAAAAGCACTAGAAAATGGTTTGAGAGAAAGCACTGGAGACTTCTAAGGTGGCCAGCAATGAGTCCAGACCTGAATCCCATAGAACACCTGTGGAGAGATCTAAAAATGGCAGTTTGGAGAAGGCACCCTTCAAATATCAGGGACCTGGAGCAGTTTGCCAAAGAAGAATGGCCTAAAATTCCAGCAGAGCATTGTAAGAAACTCACTGATGGATACCGGAAGCGGTTGATCACAGTTATTTTTGCTAAAGGTTGTGCAACAAAAGTATTAGGCTGAGGGTGTCAATACTTTTGTCTGGCCCATTTTTGGAGTTTTGTGTGAAATGATCAATGTTTTGCTTTTTGCTTCATTCTCTTTTGTGTTTTTTCATAGAAGACAAATTAAATGAAGATAATAATACCAAAGAATTTGTGATTGCAATCATTTTCAGGAAGAAACTGAGTATTATCTGCCAGAATTGCAGGGGTGTCAATACTTTTGGCCAACACTGTAGAAGCTCCACCTGTGGGGAGCTGGACCACACTTAGCTGCACCCTTCATCACCTCAGCGGCCAGCCTGCAGCACCGGAACCCCAAATTACCGGGAACCACAGGTTGCGTCACGTACCCCTGTAAATATTCCCTCCCCACCATCTAACAAATGACAGCCAGGGCACGGAACCGGGAACCCGACCATCTGTGATTTCCCCAGTTTAAAACCATCAGAAACAGTCCCGGTGTCCGAGTACCCATCGCCCTGGGCTCATCATATGCTGTGGATATCTTTGAAGATTTAACTTTTTCTAATACCATCGAGTTTTCGCTTCACATCTGACCCCCCCCCCCCTCCCAGGGCCATGAGGCACTCGGTTCCGGACAACAGTACTGCTGGGGAGTCACGGGTCGAGACTTGGCTCCATCACCCTGGCGGTGTCAATAAAAAAATGGGGTATATGGGTTTGGGGGTAGAAGTTGTGACGCCACCCGTGATGTTTGGCTATTGATGGCCAATGCTGTGGTGCGGGATCTCTGGGGATGGTGGAATTGCAGCTATGGTGTTATCGCTCCTTACAGGTGGAGCGGTTCCCCAGAGCAACTGGTATAGTCTAAGGCGGTGGTAGGCCGTTGGGGTGCAGGACTAAGGGTGCAGAATAACCGACAGACACTCAGTGCGTAGTCTCTGTTACCTTTACGGGTAGTTGCAGGTTGAAACCAGGATACGGTCTACAGGTGATGTTGTGAGTCCGGGTGACCTAAAAGCAAGTTGGGGATCTCCTCACCCGGTGAGTTCTGAGGCCTCCCTGCTGCACTCCTCTTTGCTGGTCCTGGCTGTCTGTAGCTAAGCTGCTGCCCTCTCTTCCTGCTAGTCAATCTCTCACCCGTATGGCAGGCAGGTTGAGCCCTTCTCTGGCACCACTCCTCTGGCGACTGTCCCTGAGCTCTCAAGTGCTGCTGTGCCTCCAGGTGCTTAGCTGTGGCCGGGAGACGTGGAGTCTCCCGTCCTCTGGTTTTGGCTGCTGGGTCGGTAGTACCCGCCCAACCTCAGACTCTAATGTCTGTTTCTGACACTCTGCTTCTGGGGTGAGCCCGTAACTGGCTCCGCTCCCCAGGCCCTTTTCTCTCCTTCCTCAGTCCCTCTCCTATGGGTCCCTCAAGCCTGCTTCACTTTCGTTCTCTACTCTGCCTGGGATGAGCCTGGCAATGCTCCAGTCCACAGTTCGTCTTCACAGTCCTCCTAGGAACTGAACTAGCTAACCCCACCCCCAGGCCAGAATTTATAGGAGAGCTCCCCTGAACCCGGATTTCGAGCTCCCCCTTCATGCCTGGAGTCAGGAAAGGTGTTGCATGCTGTGGGTTTACCTGGTATGGATAACACTTCTTGCTTCCAAGCATGACATCACCCCCCGAGCGAGGCAATGCCATTGTGACAACCAGACTCTGGGGTGCCACATTATCCCCTAGTAAATTTCAGTACTCCTGGACTGAGGAAACATTTTTAAGAAATACCAGTAGAAAAAAGGTACAAAGTCTCAAAAATGAAAAATTACAAAAAAAGAATAAAAATGGAAAAACACAGTCACTACGACGCTTATGCTTCCACCGCAGTCTGATAGTGAACTTTATACAAGATTGTCCTGACACACCCAGTCCTGTGGTCTTTTGGTCCATTTTTAAATTAAATATTCAAGAATACTCAAAAGATCAAACAGTAAGGCTAGGGTCACACTTAAATGGCACAATCCGGTAACCGCATCCATTACAGGATGCGGTTTTACCGTGTGCCTTTATACTATCATTTGATAGTAAAATTGCAACCCTCATTCCGGATCTGGATGCATTAATGCATCTGGTTTTGAAATGTGGGTTATTACAATTTTAAAAACCACATCCGGTACCGCAAGGTACATTTATGTACCTTGCGGTACCTGATCCGGTTCCCATAGGCGCCCATGTTAAAAGAAACGGATCCGGTTTTGCAACCGCTTTGAAAAATGCAGCCTGCATGATTTTTACCGCAAGCTGCAAAACCGGATCCGGTAACCGGATTGCAAATAGTGCAATCCAGTATTTCTATTGCAGCCTATGGCTGCGGATCCGGATGCGGTTTTGAGCATTTTTAATGCTCAAAACTGGATCAGGATCTGCAAATAGAACTGCAGGTGTGACCCTAGCCTAAGGGCCCTTTCACATCAGCGTTTATTTGAAATCGCGGCTGACTGCGGTTTTTTTCGCTGCCGCACCTGCCGCAAGTGCAAAACCGCACTTGCCGCACCTGCCGCAAGTCCCCTATACTTTCTATGGGGATTACCGCAACCGCGCCGCAAGTGCAGCGGTTATGCGGCAATCGCGGCAGATGCGTTTTTTCACCGCATCTGCCGCGATTTCAAATAAACGCTGATGTGAAAGGCCCTTAGTCATGTAGATACAGTACGCTTGGTGGTTGCTTATTTACATAGGTACAACAAACACATTTTAACCTGCTTAATCTGTTCACTTCACTTACTAAGTAACGGGCTGGGATCTGACCTTTGTTACTACGAGTGGATCTACGCAGTACAGGTATTTCTAATTGTCTGCTCTGGTCTCTAGTGTCTTCTGCTGGTGTGGTAGGTACACTAGTCACTATTCTACGTGTGGACCTACGTAGCACTGGTATACCAGAGTGTTGTCTTAGACTCACCATGGGACTGACAGATTCACAGCTAGCAGGGGGTCTACTTTCTTGTTCCACTGCAGCTGGTGATTCTTCAGGTAGTTCTTGAGTCTCAACTGGTTCAGGCATGACAAGTTGGGGAAAAGTAAATACGGGTACTACAATTGCTCCATTCACTTGGGTCCACGATTTGGGAAAGTCTCCAAGAAGGGTATGAATCATCTCTTCCTCTTTTTCTTGGGGTTGAGGTGTATCTTCCTCTCAATGTCTTAATTGGTCAGGGAATTTTTTTAGGTGGTCTCTTGAAACTGCCGCTGAGGTCTCTCCTCCATCTTTATTTATTAGACAGACTTTGGTGTTATCAAAATTATCATACTTCTTTCTTCCAGTGGCAGTGTCTTCAACAGGTCTATCACTACCGGATTAATCTTTTCGCACATGCCATTTGTCTGTGGATCGTACGCGTTGTTCTAATTTTCTTGCAGCCATACAAGTTGCAAAACTCCTGGAACACCTCTGCCTTTAACACTCGACCTTTATCCATAAGATCAAGACCAATAAAGCATTCATGGGGATGCAATCCAGCACGACAGGCAGGACCAGTTGTCCTCCTACATACCTGTCGCACCAAGTTCTGTTGGCCAGGTCGTCTCATTCCTGGGGGGGTGGCCCATTGCCCCAGGGGTTTCTCGTTTAAAGTAGAAAACAAAAAAGCAATGTGGCTTGCTTCATTGCAGCGGCGGCAAATAGGTTGTCCTGTAGAGTCATAGCGATCGCTGGCTTGTCCTCTGATCGGTGGATTCCTCCTCTAGCATAGGTACGGTACATTATCAGGGCTGGAGGCCAAGAGTATCTTCTCCAATGGTTTGGGCCCCTGCATGGACTGTAGAGCCTTTGTTACTTAAGCCATACCCTTGGTTAGCTGCTGCATTTGCAATCGTAAGTCATCAGGGGTAACAGTTTCTAGAGTCTGTGCATTGGCCCCGATTGTGGCCAGGGAAGAAGGCGCCACCTGCAGGTAGTACGTTAGAACCAGTTGCTGTGAGGGTACTGTGCTACTGGCAGTTGGTTCTCGCAGCACTCGAATGGCCTAGTCTTTAAAGTGTACAAAGTCCAGGTCAGGGTTTTGCAGTGCCACTATACGTAGCTGTGTCCGATGGCCATGACACCGGAACCCTTAGATAAACTGTTCATTCAACAGCTTGCACTGTCGAGGTCTACATTCTTCATGGCCCTCAGCATCTCTTGGAGGTTTAATGCATAGTCCCGTATACTGTCCTGCACCTGTTGTTTGCACCCATAAAACCTCATTTTAATTTCCGCTTCAGTACAGGTGTCAAAGGCTTCTTTCAACCTGGCTAAGATTTCCAGTGTCCAGCCAGGACTTTACCTGACTTTGGGCTGCACCAGGCAATTGTCCTATTAGAATGGTAACTTTCTGGCTCCCAGTCAGGGAATACACTTCAAACAAACTTTTCAGTCTCCGATTCCCCTGAATATTGCCGTAACCATTCTGCTCCGGGAACATAGGGCATTGAGAATGGCATGACTGGCGCCGCTGCTGGTGCCGCGGCTACGGCTACAGCCGGGACTTTGGCTGGGGTCGCGATTGGGGATGCGGCCACGGCTGGGGCTGCATATGTAGAGGCGGCTGGGTCCGGGACTACCGAAGGTTATTATCCCCCTAGATCGGACATCTTTCTCCCCTAGTGAACCGCAACCAGGTTCTCAGTCTCTGTCGGGTTATCAGTTCGCGGCACAGGAGGGGAGTCGAGTGTACAGGGGATTTCTGGATCAGGACCTCCTGCATCCTGCCAGCTGACATCAGAGTGCGGGGCAGTGTTTCTCTTCACGCCACACAGAGCCTCACATACAGTATGAGACCCCACACAGGGCCCCACATAGAGTATGAGCCCCCACATAGCCTCTCTATCTCTAGTGTGAGCCCCCATATAGTCCCTTCATAGACAGTATGGTCAGAGATGGTGTTGAGCTAGTTCTCTACGGTTCAGGGGAACCAATTGTCAATATTACAGCTGCTTCCCCGAAGCAGCAAGAATCAGAGCCCATATCCGGTTCTAGGCTTTTAGTGTCACTGGTATATGATGTCACTGCCATGTTTGGGCCGGTCCTCGCTACATATGTAATGCACCTTAGAGCCGTGGGGTACTCAGAACTGGGCTATCAAACTGCTCTGGGGAGTCACAGGGGTTAAGACCCGGCTCCTTGACCCTTGATTCAGTTGTTAAGCGAATTTGTGGCTTGATAGGGAAGGGGGTGATGAAAGGGAAGGTTAGTCGTGACGCCATCCATAGTTTGTGGCTATTAGTGGCTACCGCTGCTGCAGAACCTCTGGGGATGATGGATGGGCAGCTGGGATGGAGCGGCTCCCCACGGGCGGAGCAGATCCCCAGGGCAGTTGATGTGGTAAGGGTGTAGGGTGCAGGATGGCAGGCGCAAAGCAACAGACAGACTCGCGGTTTGTTGGTTCCTCAGTCCTTTTACTGGTGCAACGGGAATACCGACAGATGAGGTTATGCTGAGTCCGTGCACATGAGAGCAATTCGGGGTTTTCCTCAGCCAACAGGTTCTAAGGCCTCCTTGCTGCGCCTTGTTAGCAGGTCTCTGCTGCTGCCTAAGCTGAGCTGCTGGCCCTCTCTCTCCTACTTAGTGCCGGTATGGCAGGCAACTCGAGTCCTTCTCTAACCCCACATCTCAGGCGGCTGTTCCTGGGCTCTTTACGCTGCTTTGCCTCCGGGAACAATGTGGCTGGGGAGCTTGGAATTCCCCACCTCCCGGCATTGGCTGCCGGGCCGTTAGGCCCTGCACAGCCTTCGACTCTGGTGTCTGTTTCTGTGGCACTTCTCCTCTGGGGTGAGCATGACACTGCTCTGTTCCCCAGACTCTCCTCCACTTCCTCAGACCCCTGCTTTGAGTCCCTCAAGTTAAGCTTGGCTATCTTGGGATGAGCTTAGCACTGCTCCTAGTCCACAGGATGTCTTCCTCAGTCCTCCTAGAAACTGAACTGACTAACTCCGCCCCAGACCAGAATGTATAGGGCAGCTTACCCTGAACGCGGGTTTAGATCTCCCCCTTCAGGCCTGGAGGCAGAAAGGTGTTGTGTGCGTTTTTTGTCTGGTGTGGATACCCTCTGTTGCTCTCAAGTGTGCGACTACCCCCGGGGAAGATAATGACTCTGTGGCTCTTGGACTCTGGGGTACCAAATATGCAGCAGGAAGAGGATGTTGCTTGACTATGGACAGTTAAGTAGAATTTTTTATTTTTTTTTAGTAAAAAAGAGCGGGAGACAAATGGGAACCAAGATGGGAAACTTATGGGCACCAAGATGGGAGACATATTGGGGCCAGGATGGGAAACATATGGGAACCAAGATGGAAGACCTTTGGGGAAAAGGATAGGAAATATTTGGGAAGCAAGATAAGAGACCTATGGGGACCAGGATGAAAGACATATGGGTTGTCGATAGGAAACATATGGGTATGAGAATGGGAGACATATGGGGGTCCAAGATGGGACCTGGAGGACATATGGGAACCAGGATGGAACACATATTGGAACCAGGATGGGAGACATATGTGGACCAGAATGGAATACATATGGGAGACATAAAGGGTAGGGACTAGGATGGGAGGCATATGGGGACAGGGGTGGGAGACATATGAGGACCAGGATGGGAAAGATGTGGGGACCAGAATAAGAAACATGCAGACCAGGATGGGAAAAATATGGGGACCAAAATTGGAGACATATGGGACCAAAATAGGAGACATTTGGAGATCAGGATGGGAGACATTTGGGAACTAGGATACAGGACATATGAGGACCAGGATGGCACCTAGGCACCAGAGTGGAGAACAAATGGGGACCAAGACAGGGACATTATTAAAGAAATTGTCCAGGATGGGAACATTATTACAGGAAGTAGTTAGGATGGGTAAGATAATTATTGTATGGGGTCAAAATTAGGAAAATACAATAGTTTACTGTGGCAAGAGAGAGACATAATTGCTGTAGGGGCCAATTAAGGGATTTTATTACTGCTGTGAAATATTTTACTTTTGAGAATACTGTTTTCAATGGGTTGGAGGGAGGTCCTGTTACTGTGCGGGGTGGCATTATGTTGCCTTTTTCTTCATGTGGTGCACTGTAAAAGTCAGGGAAAAAGTTGGTAATGTCTTCTAGAATTGATCGGCTATAGATGTCTTTGTGTCATTTTCTGCAGACATCTGTTCTTTTCTGCAGACAGGCATCCTGGCTGGAAAAGGTGATAGTGATCTTTGTTGGATGAAAAAGAAAAGCAAAAATGAAAGACTTTGCCTAGAGATGTCACTAGTAAGTCAGTGTATTACATGTGCACACACAGAGCTTCCATTTATAATGTCACAGGTGATAACTGTATTCCTTGTACACTATAAACAGAGGTCCTGTGTATAATGCCACTGATTGTAATATTAGTTTTACTAGTATTGTGGTTTTTATTATTGATCAGTATTGTAATATTCAGTCATTATGGGGTGGTAATATGTGGTCTTGTCACAGTGTGGTGGTATTTCTTCCTTGTTTGTGATATTATTCGGTCACTGTGGGATGGTTATGTGGTCTTGTCATGGTGTACTGGTATTTGTCACTTGTATGTTGTCATATTCGGTCACTGTGGGGTGGTATTAAATGGTCTGGTTATGGTGTGGTGGCATTTGTATGCAGTATTATATGGTCACTATATTGTGGTAATATATGGTCTGGTCATGGTGTGGCAGAATTTTTCCTGTGTATGTGGTAATATTCTATCACTATGTGGTGAGCTGGTGTCACACCACCGCAGGCAGAGCTGAATAGTGGACCCACTAGAACATGGAGATACCGTGAAGGCTGATACCAGAAACGAGCCAAACAAGGACGTCAGATAAGCAACAGAGTTTAATGAATACAATTAGGGATAGAACCCCAAGGGAAGTCCACAGGGCCAGAGCACCGGGGTTCTCGTAAGGGAGCAACAAGGAGGGTTACTCTATATACAGGGATTCCTCCAAGTGCAGCCAGAGAGGATCCAATGAACCAGTCAAACCTGTGGGTCCGACGCAAGGCGGAACAGTACACGGAAACCAGGAAATCGGAGGAGAAGGCAGGGACGGAACTTGGTGCAGCAGAAGGCATCCAGGAGGTAGCCAGGGACCAGCGAGAGTGGTATGGATCTGCAGGTGAGTTAGGCAGGAGGGATCTGGCACTAAAATGAAGAGAACACACATTAGGATGTCAGAGGACACAAGAAACTGCCTGCGCTGCTTAGGGACCTGAGCTGGCAACTAGGCTAACAATAAAGTTGCCCAGGCACGTGGAGGGCCATAAGTACCCACCAGCCTCTCAGCGATTGGCTGAGAAGTGGTGTCAGAAAAAGGGTGTACTGGCCCTTTGAATTTGCGGAGAGCGGCGCGCGCGCACCTATGCGCGTTCCCCCGGCAACCAGGAAGTAAGGAGGCAGGAGAGAGATGCCGGGAAGCTGCTGCGGAAGGAGAGGTGGGCTGGGTGAGTATGCCTGTGGGGCAAAGGCTGGTGCCGGCGGCCAGATGGCACCCGATCCCCCTGCAACCTGAGGATGGGTCCCACTGGCTGTACGGTTACAGTACCCCCAACCTTATGCCCACCTGTCTCAAGCCAGCAAGAAACCTCCGCATAAGACGAGGAGCGTTGATATTCTCCCTTGGTTGCCAAGACCTTTCCTCTGGACCAAACCCTCTCCAATCAACCAAATACAATGTCTTATTTCGTCTCTGCTTGACGTAAAGAATGGCCTTGATCTCGAACACATCACCAGCCAAGACAGGAGGAGGACGAGCAACAGGATCCCGGGAGTAGCGGCCAAGAACCACTGGTTTAAGAAGGGAGACATGAAAGGGATTGTGTATCCGCAAGGATTGTGGCAACTTTAGCTGGTAGCATACCTCGTTGATCCTCCAGAGTACCTCAAAGGGACCATTGTACCGAGGAGCGAACTTGTAGGAGGGAACCTTGAGGCGGATGAACCTGGAGGAAAGCCAAATCTTGTCCCCGGGTTGGAACGAAGGAGGATCCAGTCGTCTCTTGTCGGTGTGGCCCTTCATCCTCCTGGATGCCTGTTCCAGAGATGCCTTCATCTTCGACCAGATCTTAGCAAAGTCTCTAACCAGTGTCTCAGCTGCCGGTAGCGGTTTCGGTAGCGATGTTCAAGGGAGTCGGGTTCCTATGGTGGTACCCATACACGATAAAGAAGGGAGTGTTAGAAGAGGACTCACTGACATGGTTATTATAGGAGATTTCCGCCCAAGGCAATAAGGCTACCCAGTCGTCATGGTGTGCGTTGCAAAGTGGTGCAGGTAGTTGGTCAATACCTGATTCACCCGTTCAACTTGCCTATTGGATTGCGGATGGTATGCCGAGGAGAAATCCAGAGAGACATCCAACTGCTTGCAGAGAGAACGCCAGAACCAGGATACAAACTGCACTCCCCTGTCGGACACAATATAAATAGGCAAATCATGAAGACAGAGAAGATGTTGGACAAACAACTCCGCTAGCTTGGGCGTGGAGGGAAGCCCAGACAAGGGAATGAAATGACTCATCTTGGAGAACCGGTCTACCACGACCCATATTACGGTACAGCCGGAGGACACCGGTAGGTCGGTAACGAAATCCATTGCGATGTGCTTCCATGGCACAGACAGTACCGGTAGAGGCAGAAGATGACCCGCAGGTAGCCTCTTGGGTGTCTTACAGAAAGGGCAGGCAGAGACAAACTCGGTGTGATCTCCTGGTGCATCTTGGACCACCAAAATTGCCATGAGATTAATTGCAAGGTATTTGTCAGTCCCGCATGGCCATCTAGCTTAGACGAATGACCCCACTGCAGTACACGTGAACAAATGTCTTACCCGGAGGTGGCTGCATCATCTGGACTGGTGCTACTGTGACCATCTTGGATGGATCGATGATGGGACGTGGCTCCTCCTTAGGGTCATCAGAGACGAAGGACCTGGACAATGCATCTGCCTTATTCTCATCAGGACGGAAATGGAGACAGAAGTCGAACCGAGCAAAGAACAGAGACCATCGAGCTTGACGAGGATTGAGCCTCTGAGCAGACTGCAGGTAGGACAGGTTCTTATGATCGGTGTAGATCACCCTTGGATGAACCGCACCCTTCAGGGGGTAGCACCACTCTTCTAAGGCCAACTTGACGGCCAACAACTCTCTGTCGCCAATGGAATAATTGCGCTCACAGGGTGAGAGTGCCTTAGAGAAGAACCCACAGGTCACCATTCTTCCAGAGGGAAGCTTCTGCGAGAGTACGGCTCTGGCCCCAGAAGAGGAAGCGTCCACCTCCACGAAGAATTGTTTATTCACCATTGGCCTATGAAGAGCAAGAGCAGTGGAGAAGGCTTGTTTGAGGGACTGAAAGGAAGACTCTGCCTCCGGGGTCCATTCCTTGGGGTCAGATCCCTTCCGAGTCAAAGCAGTGAGTGGTTTGGTCAGATCTGAAAAGTGAGGGATAAACTGCCGGTAGTAATTGGCGAATCCTAGGAATCGCTGGATGGCCTTGACTCCAACATGACGCAGCCACTTGAGGACAGCAGACACCTTCTCAGGATCCATTTCAAGACCTGTATCAGAGATGACATAACCAGGAAGGGCAAAGAGTTCCACCCAAAGGCACTTCTCAAATTTGGCATATAAACGATTCTCTCATAACCGTTGAAGAACCTGGCGGACATTCCTTCCATGTGTAGGACGGTCCGGGGAGAATACCAAAATATCGTCCAGATACACAACTACACATACGTAAAGCAGGTCACGAAAAACATCATTGACAAACTCCTGAAATACTGCAGGTGCATTACTTAAACTGAAAGGCATTACCCGGTACTCTTAGTGGCCTCGCGGGTGTTGAAGGGCGGTCTTCCATTCATCTCCAGAACGAATCCTGGTGAGGTTGTAAGCCCCTCGAAGGTCTAATTTCGTGAAGATTCGGGATCCACGAAGGCTGCCGAAGAACTCTGGAATGAGAGGCAGAGGATACTTGTTCTTTACTGTGACAGCGTTGAGACCTCGGTAGTCAATGCAGGGACGCAATGACCGTCCTTCTTTTTCACGAAGAAGAATCCAGCGCCTGCAGCAGAAGTAGACTTCTGGATAAACCCCAGGGCCAGGTTCTCTTTGATGTAGTCAGACATCGCTTGGGTCTCGACTGGCGAAAGAGGGTAAATCTGACCTCTGGGAGGAATGCACCTGGAATTAGATTGATGGACAATCAGTCAACCTGTGTAGTGGTAAGGTCTCCACCTCCTGCTTGTTGAACACATCCGCAAAGGACCAGTAGGCTGATGGCAACCCAGGTAAGGCTGATGGTGGTTGTTGTCTGCGGCTGGCTGAACTGATAGGAGGCAGTGGCTATGCAAGCCTGACCCCAACGAACAATGTCCATGTCTGCCATCATGAAAGAGATAAAGAGGAGCACCACAATAGTCAAATCATAACAATAGGTGCTCACCATGCACGAAACCAGAATAAAAATACAGAATAGACATGGCATATGAAAGAATGGAGCACACAAGATGTATGAAAATATTCAAGGTAATTTATTTAAGGTGGCCGTCACACGTATCTATATCGTGAGCGAATTGTAAGCGATCACGTGCACGCGCGATCGCTAACAATATCGCTCACATCGCTGGTGAGATGTCACACAACAGACTCACCAGCGATGTTGGAGCAGCGAGATCGCTGGTAACTATGGTACACATCGGGTTACTATGGCGCCGCGCTTAGTAACCCACGTTTACCATAGATACCAATCTCCCAGCATAGGCTCTGCCGTGGGAGATCATTCATCATGGTGTCACACATCACGATGAGCAGATTGTTCAAGCGTTTATCGCTTGATATGAGCTCCTGCTCACCAATCTGCGATCTAGCGATCAAGCGATATTAACATTGTAAAATCGCTTGATTGCACGCAGCGATGCACAAACGATATCGCTTAAGCGATCAAAAGCAGATCGCTTAAACGATATCGTTCGCAATATTGAACGTGTGACGGCCGCCTATCACATATGTGGACAAATTCATTTAAAACCATTTAAAATACATCATCAAGGGATCCTAGACCATTTAGTGAGAAACAAATATTTATATACAAAAACACACACCTCAATGGGTATGCTATGTTGACCCAATCATAACAGGCTACATAGATATTAACCCAAATATCAAGCAAAATACATATAGATCAATATTTATATCGATGGGAAACTAGCGCTACTGTATGTACCAGTACAGTTAGTAAAATTACTGTACTAATAGGTCACTTTAGTCACTGCAAACATTTTATTAATTTAAACTGTCACACTTTTAAAAAGACGCTGTGTTTCTGGGTGACTGCCCCTCATCAATGCAGTGTGTGAGAGAGACCTATTAGTACAGTAATGTTACTAATTGTACTGGTACATACAGTAGCGCTAGGTTCCCATCGATATAAATATTAAACTAAGATTAAGTCATAGAGAGGTGCAAGTAACGGTCGCCTCTGGGACAAACATCAGCAACTGGTGCACAGGGAAAGTAGCAAAGGTCCCTAGTGCATGAATAAAGACCAGCTCCAGTGTCCCGAAGTATTTGACATATAGATCAATACTTGTATACAATCGTCACAGGCTGCAGCCTTTACCAAGACAGCAAGTTAATAACCACTGTAAATCAATACCTTTGGTCAAAGCCTTGTTATCAATCATATCACCTCAACATATTATGTAAGACGTCTGTAGCAGTCAAGATACATAAAAGTTATAGTGAATAATCACATACATATTAGTCTATGGCATAGTAGACATATACAAAGATGATAAAGTGCAAAAGGAGCGATTGGCTTGTAGTGTTGGATATTGTATATGTAGAGCTGCAAGAGCCTGTATGCAATGATTATACCGGGTATAAATAATACAGAATAAGTAAGCCTAAATAAATGTTTAGGTGGTCAGCAAAGAACCTATGCAGTGTTATATAATTCTGGATATCAGTCACCAAGTCAGTGTTGACGAGGTGGTATTAGTAGTATGTCAAACCATCCCCTATGGTCTGCTATAGTAGAATAAAAGGACCAACCAGAGAGTATGTAGGGGAACTCCGTGGTCTATATTACAGGAGCAATATTGGTGCTTATTGAATAGTATTTATAGTACCCACAGATTTAAATTATAGTTTTGAGATACCCATACTATCAAGAAGTGGTCACAAGCATTTTCTTTCAAGTTACCAGACCGGTACTGGTGACAGGAGGATAAGCCAGTATAAAGAGGTGGGTGCTGGATAATTATTCATGGTGCAGGAACCCAGAATGTCCCTACCAAACGCGTGTCGCTGCTAAGGGATTCGGCTTCGTCAGGGGAAGCCGGCTGGTTTAGTCTGGGGAAAAACACCGGCAACACGCCGAGCCGAGGCGGTCAGCGGTTCATCCCTGACCGCAAACCGACGAGCTGCGGGCCCTTAATTACCGGGTAGCTGTAGGCGCCACAAGATGGTACCTCACTCCTCAGGCCCATAATCGGTCCAAGACTACATGGGGAACGATCCGGATTCCGGTGGCGGGAGAGAGAGTGCGTTCCTGCTGTTCACGTCCGTACCGGTCAAGGATAACTCGTGCCTCATTTTACAAGACCAGGGGACTGGCGAGAGAGCTCTGCAAAGGTGGTGAAAGACAGAGAGGAAGGTAGAATTGAGACCCCGAAAGATAATAAGGAAGGAACATCTAGAGACTCCATGGGGGTACCCTGAACCGACCCGTTAAACCAGACTGTACCGTGTTCTCTATAACATCTGCTGGTACCAAGTAAAGTGGAGTTGAAGTTGAGTCGGTGTCTGTCTTCCTTCTCGCCGGTGCCCAGAGGGCCTCAGCATCCTCAGAGGGGTAAGAACAACTACTCCCCTCATCCTCCATCACTGCTGCCCTGAGGTAAAGCTCCACCTTTGGGCAGCTGTACCACACTGAGCTGCATCCATCATCACCTCAGCGGCCGGCCTGCAGCGTCGGTATCCAAATTACCGGGATCCACAGGTGGCGTCACATACTTTTTAATTCTTGTAAATATTTCCTCCACCAAACAAATGACAGCCAGGGCAAGGAACCGGGAATCCGACCACCCGTGATTTCACCTTCACCGCCATCAAATCCATCCCGGTGTCCGAGTACCCCTCGCCCTGTGTTCATCAAGAGTTAGGTAACACATAGAAGGCAATCTTTTCCTTGTGGAGAGCCCCAATCTGGAGTTCCACCTCCATCGATGATGCCCAAGATGGTATCTTGCAAGGGTCTTCTATCAACGGAAGTGATGATACAGGGATGCTGCAAGGGAAACTACAGGAATACCAAACTTACGAGCCACAGCTTGTTGCACAAAGTTACTTGCCGAACCGGAATCCAAGTAAGCCGTCTCCAAAAATCGTCTGCCACCGACCGTCGCCTGTATCGAAACAGTAAGGGTGGAGAGGAATCGCTCACACCTAGGTAGGCTGTCTTACCTGTCCTAGGTGGAGGAGTTTTCCGGCTTCTCGGGACATCGGCGGCGAAAATGGTGGCACTCCCACAGTATAGGCACAGCTTCCTGGCAACCTCTCTTCACATTCCTGACCACTTAGCTTGAGACAGTCAACCTCCATGGACTCATAGGCAGGAGTTGGAGCTGGAACTGCAGGAAGGAGGGGTTTTTGAAATGACGGAGCCAAACGAGGAAGTCACCTCTCGTCGGTCCTCTCCTTGGATCGCTCTTGTAGGCGCAGATCGATCCGGATGGCGAGAGAGATCAAGTCATCCAGGGTATTGGGTAGGTCTTGAATCGCCAATTCGTCTTTTAGCCTCCCAGATAGTCCACGCCGGAAGACACTGATCAGTGGCTCGTCGGACCACAGGAACTCAGAAGCCAAAGTACGGAACTGAATAGCATAATGCCCAACAGAGAGGGTACCTTGCTGTAAGTTGAAGAGAGCCTCCATTGATGACGCCACTCGGCCTGGTTCATCGAAGAACTTGCGGAAGGTGTCCTGGAAGTTCTGGAGATGTTACACGCTGTGATCATTCCTTTCCAGGAGTGGATTTAACCACGTCAGGGCCTCTCCCTCCAAATGTGAGGCAATGAATGCTACTTTGTCTACGTCTGTGGGATACTGTTGAGGCAACATCCGGAAGTGCAGCTGGCATTAAGAAACCCCCTGCACAATTTTGGATTACTAGAGTACCTTGTGGGTTTGCAGAGATGAGGAGAGGGTCCTGGAGCTGCTGTGATCACTGCCTCAAGCACTGGGACCTGTACAGGAGGAGCAGCTGCCATTTGCATGTTGGTTAAACGTTTGTCCACTCACATCATGTAGTTCAACATCTTGGTCTGCATCTCCCATTGATGATCAAGTTCCTGATGTAATCCTGTGAGTTGATTGGCATTAGTGGGTTCAGCCACCTGAAGACAGCTGAGATGGGCATCCAGGGTCTGCATAAATGTAATGAGTTGATCCTGACTCTGGCGGGTGTCGGCTAGCTCTCTTTGAGCGGAGAATCTGGTATCAGCGGGGTCCATGGCCTGGGCAAAATCTGTCATGCCACCACAGACGGAGCTGAATAGTGGACCCACTAGAACACAGAGATACCGTGGAGGCTGATACCAGAAACAAGCC
Organism: Allobates femoralis; assembly: GCA_033576535.1. NCBI lineage: Eukaryota > Metazoa > Chordata > Amphibia > Anura > Aromobatidae > Allobates > Allobates femoralis. Next base: position 360,011,588 of record JARQOC010000006.1, read on the forward strand.
GGACAAGGAGTCAGATAATAAACAGAGTTTATTGAATACAATTAGGGATAGATCCCCAAGGGAAGTCCACAGAGCCAGAGCATCGGGGTTCCCCTAAGGGAGCAACAAGGAGGGTTACCCCATAAACAGGGATTCCTCCAAGCGCAGCCAGAGAGGATCCAATGAACGAGTCAAACCTGTGGGTACGACCCAAGGTGGAACAGGACATGGAAACCAGGGAACCGGAGGAGAAGGCAGGGACGGAACTTGGTGCAGCAGAAGGGATCCAGGAGGTAGCCAGGGACCAGCGAGAGTGGTATGGATCTGCGGGTGAGTTAGGCAGGAGGGATCCGGCACTGAAATCAAGAGAACACACGTTAGGATGTCAGAGGACACAAGAAATAAGTACCCACCAGCCTCTCAGCGATTGGCTGTGAAGTGGTGTCAGAAAAAGGCTGCACTGGCCCTTTAAATTTGCTGAGAGCGGCTTGCGCCCAATGCACGTTTCCCCGGCAACCAGGAAGTGAGTAGGCAGGAGAGAGACACCAGGAAGCCGCTGTGAACAGAGAGGCAGCGTGGGAGCGTGGGCGGGTATGTATGCCTGCGGGCACAAGAGGTGCTGGCGGCCAGATGGGACCTGATCCCCCTGCACCCTGAGGATGGGTCCCGCTGGCTGTAAGGTTACAGCTGGTCATGGTGTAGTGGTATTTTTGCCTAATATGGTAATATTCGGTCACTATGTGGTGGTAGTATGTAGTCTGGTCATGGTGTGGTGGTATAACGCACATATTTGTCCTGTGGCTGCTGAGGGCAGAGATTGCAGAGAGTGCAGCAGAGAGTTGAGATTATACCTGGAAAGGAGGACATCCATTCCAATTTGAGCAGGGTTCCTTTAGTACTAATTTTCAACATCTGTAGAAAACCCTTTTAATAATTATTTTAATTTTCACCATAGTAAGAAGTGACTGACAGTGATTGGAACAAGACAAGGGTCAATTATACTACACATAAATAATAATAATAATAATAATAATTTTATTTATATAGCGCCAACATATTACGCAGCACTTTACAATTCGGAGGGGACATGTACAGACAATATGAAACAATACAGAGTAACAAAAATTCAAAAACCATGAGGAGTGAGGATCCTGCTCGCAAGATTACAATCTATGAGGAAATTGGAGGAGGCTCAAAAGGTAATAGTAACAAATGATGTCATATATGGTCCAGCCATCAATATAATAATTAGGGGATTCACGTAACGCTGCATGAACCGGTCATCGGTTGGGATCTGTACAAGTACAGATAAAGTGCTATATTATGCATGGGGGACAGACAGACAGTCTGCAGATGCAGACAGATGACACAAGAAGCCAGATTTGGAAAAGGGAAGATAGAAATAGTTAGACAAGTGAGGTGAGGTGATAGACCAGTCTAAAGAGATGGGTTTTTTAAGGCTTGCTTAAAACTATTGGTATTGGGAATTAATTGAATTGTTTTTGGTAACCTGTTCCAGAAAATTGGTGCAGCTCGTGAGAAGTCTTGGAGACGGGAGTGGAAGGTTCGGATTGTAGCTGATGTCAGTCTTCGGTCACTTGCGCAGCGGAGGGCACATGTAGGGCGATAGACAGAGATAAGAGAGGAGATGTAGGGCGGAGCAGAACTGTGGAGGGCTTTGTGGGTGAGAGTGATAATTTTATATTATACTCTATAGTGGATTGGCAACCAGTGCAATGACTGCCCCAGGGTAGAGGCATTGGTGAAGCAGTTGGAGAGGAATATGATCCTGGCTGCTGCATTGAAGATGGATTGGAGAGGAGAGAGTTTAGTAAGAGGAAGACCGATTAATAGAGAATTGCAGTAATCCAGGCGAGAATGAATAAGGGCAACAGTTAGAGTTTTTGCAGAGACAACAGTAAGAAAAGTTTGAATTCTAGAGATGTTTTTGAGGTGTAGGTGACATGAGCAAGCAAGAGACCAGATTTGGGGAGAGGAGAGATCCGAGTGAAATATAACCCCAAGCCTGTAAGGAGTGAAGCTCCCCACCACCAACGTGAACACCTGGGTTGTGCAAGGACTGCACAACCCTGTAAGGTGAGCGCTTCCACACTAGTCAGGCTAAAAATACTCATACGGATACACTCATTGTGCCTCTGATTTCTTTTTTATTACAAATATAATCCCAAGATAGCGGGCGTACTGCTGAGGAGTAACGGTAGAACCACATACACAAATGGCAATATTGGGTTTCGGAAGATTAGGAGAGGGAGAAAACAAGACAAGTTCAGTTTTTGACAGATTCAATTTAAGGTAGAGAGAAGACATGATGTTAGAGACAGCAGACAGACAATCAGTGGTATTTTGTAGTAATGTGGAGGTGATGTCAGGAGAAGAGGTGTATAACTGGGTGTCGTCAGCATAGGGATGGTGCTAAAAAACAAATCTGATGGTTTGTCCAATGGGGGCAGTGTATAGAGAGAAGAGAAGGGGATCTAGGACTGAACCCTGAGGAACCCCAACCGTGAGGGGAAGAGTAGAAGAAGAGGAGCCGGCGGAAGATACAGAGAAGGAGCGGTCAGAGAGGTAGGAGGAGAACCAGGAGAGGGCGGTGTCCTTAACCCCAAAAGAGCAGAGCATAGAGAGAAGGAGCTGGTGATCCACAGTATCGAATTGAGCGGAGAGATCCAGAAGGATCAACAGGCAGTAGTGACCAATAGATTTAGCTGTTAGTAGATCATTAGAGACTTTAATGAGGGCAGTTTCAGTAGAATGTAAGGAGCGGAAGTCAGATTGTAGAGGGTCAAGAAGAGAATTGTCGAGAGATAGCGGAACATACGGGAGTAAACCAAGCGTTCCAGGAGTTTAGAGATGAAGGAGAGATTGGAGACAGGTCTGTAGTTAGCAGCAGAGTTCTGGTCGAGGGATGTTTTTTTTAATAATGGATATATGCTGGCATGTTTGAAGGAGGAGGGGGAAACACATGAAGATAAGGAGGGGTAAGAAGGGGAAGACACTTTTACTTTTAGTTACCTTTACTTGTATTTTTTGGTTGAGGAAAGTGCGTTAAAATGAGCATGGCTAGCAAAATGGCTGTGGCATTCAAATGGGTATGACTTTTTAAAATGGGCATTGTTTGCTAACACAAAAAAGGAACCTACCATTAAAAAATTTAATTCCACTGAATATGAGCCCTCAGATAACCCCTATATACTGTATGAGCCACCACATTGCCTGTCTATTGTATATACAATGTGAGCCATCACATACCCCCTATATATAGTATGAACCCCAATAATGCCTCCTAAATACAGTATGAGCCCTTATATAGCCCCCTGTATACAATGTGAGTCCTCACATGGCCTCCTAAATACAGTACAATCCCCCACATAGCCTCCTATATATGTGCAAACATCCCATACACATATGGAAAAAATCACATACCTCACTCCCTTCCCTCGGTGCTCTGCTTCTGTCACTGGTGGACTGACTCTCTCTCTGTTCAGCACACATGATGATGTGACATCATTGTGTGGTGCCGCTGCGGATCCTGTCGCCACAGAGGTACTGCACCCCAGTTAGGGTGTAGTATCCCACTCACGGGTAAGAGGTGTACATACCGGTACTGGGACACACAGATCACACTAGGAATGATTGTAGTGGGGCTGGGTGGTGAAGGGAGTTAGTTAGAGATAGCACTTGGGAAGGGAGTGAGGTTAGGAAGAACACACGTAGATGACATGGGACACGTGACAAAGTGTATAAATAGCATGGGAACCATCTAGAACGCAGCGAACGACAGAAACAACAACAGTGAGCAGAAAAAGAGAGTTACCCAGCTGAGGAGAGGCAGTAGAACAGCTGGAGTGAGGCCTTAGCACACCAAGGTCGTGTTGGAGGGAAGCTAGAGAACATAAGCCTGAGAAGTGTCTAAGGACTAGAGCATGAGAGAGCTTGTCCTGGAGCCACACCCAAGTGGCTCCAGGAGACTGACGGGTCCCAGAGGCACGGGAAGTGGGTAATCCACCCGTGGGGCTCATATCCATTGTAAGCACAAGCGGTGGAGGGACTAGGCTGCGAGGGGCACCAGGAACCCCAAAAGAGTAGTGGAGATGATCAAACAGACTCAGCTAGCAACCCGGAGGCTGTGACACTTCCATGGTGTCATAGCCGAACAACCGCACACATCTGCTGCAAGGATGGCAGTCATAAGGCTGATGGGAGAACCTACAGAGGAACCTCTCAGAGAAGCCCACAGTCACTGGCTCAGAGCTCTGTGTGGCGAGGCGCAAAGCGCTGTGTGAGACGAACTGGAAAGGACAGAGAAGGGGTGCTGGTTATGTATCATCCTACTACCGGGAGTAACTGGATCCCTGCCTCTGAGAACACAGTCCTCAGCGGGCTTCTGCACTAAAGACCGTGATTAAAGAACCAAATACTGCAGCCCACTGTGTCTGTGAACTTTCTTAACGCTTCTAAAGCACCAGAAACACTACTACCAACTCACTAAGGTACCTTTGGTCACCCTACCGGTCAGCCCTATCCGTAGAGGGCTTGAGAACATTGCTGCCTCCCAACCATCGACCCCTAGGAGGACTGTCGAGCAGCGGTGCCGCAACCTGCGGGTTGCTTCACGTAAAAGCCCTAGTATCCCCAGGTCCAGTCATCCCTGCCAACAATTAACCCTCCAAGCCAGATCCATACCCCCAGGAGAGAGAGCCACCCGCACCAAACTTTGAATGACACCGCCAGGGTCACGGAGCCGGGTCTCGGTCCCTGTGATCCCCGTGAAGATGAAGCCTCAAGAAAGCCCAGTTCCGAGTATCCTAAGGCCCTGGAGGGGCGTGTCAACTTGGCGTCACAAACAGGATCCACTGGCCTGGTAGAACGGATCTTGTGCTCCTCACTAACGGTGTTAAAGAACTTTGAACTGTGCCCAGTAAAAAAACAAGCGTCATGACTAACAAGGAGGGAGAGGTGCAGCCTCCTTTCGTGGGCCAGTTCACAGAGAAGCGCTAAAAGCTTGCCCATCAAAGGAACTCTTGTGCAGCAGAGTGTGCCAGTCAGCCAGAAAGACCACCCAGAGGTGTGGCCGACAGCACCCAGAACAGGAACCGCCCAGAGAAAGGAGCAGGAGATAAGGGGAGTTGTGAACACAACTGTGAGCAAGATGGCAGCCAAGTACCCAGACATCCTGGTGAGGAAGAGTTCTACTCCGATGACATGGAGGAGGACATGGGAAGCTGTCACTCCTGGATCCGGGATTCCTGCAGAGCGAGGAGGAGAACCTGGGTCAGCAACAAGAAAGGCCAAGGTGGAGGTGTGGAAGGACAATCTGCTGAACAGGATGACCCGGAGATGGATGCCGCTGCAACCCCCATTGCCAGCCCCAGAGGAGGAAAAAGCAGAGGTCAGCACAGAGGGAGCTCCAGGTACCAACACCCCCCTTCCCCCCCCCCCCCGGTGGCTGACAACACCCTGGTAGGGCCCCTAGACGCTCAGACCCCCCTAGAAACAAGGCCAGGATAGCAAGAACTTGCTGTGGGACCAGTCTGAAGTCCAGCACAGATGGGTGGCCACATTAGTGCTCGAGCCGGCCGTGGAGGGTATGTATGTGGAGCGGGAGGTCATCAGCGGGAGCCACAATGGTAGTCATTAGTGTCAAAGAAGTGGCCACACAGACTGAGGCTGTGTCATCGCCAGTAGCAGTAGATGACCCGGCTGCGTTGTACAGTGCAGACGAGTCAGTACTACCCTGGCTGCGGAAAAAGCCACGGTCCAACATGTGGTAGTGTACCTAGTGCAGCCATGTATATCATTTTTAATTTCCTTGCTAACCCAGTTAGGCTATGAGTGTTTGTTTATTATGTTTATCGTAGTTATGTGTAGATGTAGATGTGACTGAGTATATTGTCCTGTCTAGAGTAGAATGTATGCGTACCAATAATGTGACCAAAAAGACTTGAGTGGCTATGGACGATGTGTAGCCCGGACTCCATGTAAATAGATAACACCCAGGTGTGATCCCTGTTGGTTTTAGAGCCAACATGTCCGTACGACCGCAACAAACAAAAAGCCACTGGCGTGGCCGAAGACTCAGTCCTTTTAGTCTTGTCGCCACGCCCAGGGAATGTGCTGGTGTTTTAGGTTTTACTTGTGGTGGGTTCCCCCGAAGACAAAGGGAGACACTAAGTGCTGGACACTCGCCTACTTATCATCTAGGACAGTGTGATGCTTACCCGGATAGGGTGTACACTGAACTTGGCGGGACTGTAAATAGTTATTTATGTGATTAGAGGAGTGCAGTACCTTACGAAGTACTCCCCAATTTGGCAAAATGAAAATCTTCCGGAATTTGGGAAAATGGGCGACCTTGCTAACTGGACTGCAAAGGGAGTACATTCTGTGGCGTAGTGACATGTCGTGAGGGACTGAAATCCTTTGAGCGGTTATGTGAGGAATATGTGATTCCCGAAAAGTGCAGGTTCCAGTATAAACAAATTCAGGATGCATATAGTGCACAAAGCAAGCAGACTGTCATGCCGATAATACAAAAAGACATTTTATTAGACTATATAGGGGCACGGGGGGAAACGAAGGGAGTCATTTCCAACATTTACCATGACCTGATGCAGACCTTTTTGGTTCAACATCCGATTAAAGCTAGACAGCATTGGGAGGAGGACATAAATGGAATCAAGGATGACAGATGGGAATCGATATTGGAATATGTGACTCGACTGTCTTTAATTCTTTAAATGAGCCAGTGAGACTGTCTCATCTATTTGTCATCCAAGGGTTTACAAAACCCCAGAATTATTATATAGAGCTGGACTTTGGGCGGATTCAGCCTGCCCACAGTGTCATACAGAATCTGCAGGATTGTTGCATATGATGTGGATGTGCCCTAGACTATTCACTTTTTGGACCACTGTCCTAAATAAAATTGAAGGTGTATACAAATTTGTTATTGATAGGCACCCTTTAATCTGCATCTTGGGTATGTAGAGAAAATACGGATAAATAATGAGCTTAAGACGGTAATTGTCAGACTATTATTTGTGGCCCCGGCTGAAACATTGGATAGCAGAAGACTAGCAACTAGGGGTGAATTTTTAAGTCAAGTTAAATGTCTTATAAACTTGGAAAAAAGCATTTATTTAAAATTAAAACAGGATAAATTGTTTGAGAATTTTCCCTGGATGAACATTGGTTGACTTGTATTTTGGTATTGGGAGGAAGGGGGGAGTGGGAGGGGTGAAAAGGTTTGTACATTGGAAAATGTCATTTTAACGGTTGTAATTTGTTGGTCTGTTTAATAAAAATGTATCTGGTTTAAAAAAATTAGTTATATATGCATGAATGTCTACTTTTATATGTGCAACGTTAAAGTACCGTACCTCCCGTTAAAGGAATGAAAAGCCTTCTTCTAGTTATTGTTACTGTTACATTACATTACAAAAAAGTTTGCATGTCTTGAAACCACTGTCTTTCTGTTTTCTTGCAGCCCGAGGACGAGCTGGGTTTAAGGAGGGAGGGTGTGGCGCTTCTGTAGATCCAGTCACCACAGAGGTACTGTTCTCCTGTTAGGATGTAGTATCCCACTCACAGGTAAGAGGTGTACAGACCGGTACCGGGACACCCAGATCACACTAGAAACAATTGCAGTGGGGCTGGGTGGTGAAAGGAGTTAGTTAGAGGGAGCACTCGGGCAAGAGAGAGCTTGTCCTGAGGCTGAACCCAAGAGAGCAGAGAACACCCAAGTGGCTCCAGGAGAACGAGAGGGTCCCAGAGGCACGGGAGTGAGCAATCCACCTGTGGGGCTCGTACCCATTGTCAAGCGCAGGCGGTTGAGGGCTTGGCTGCAAGGGGCACCAGGAACCCCAAAAGACTAGTGGAGACAATCAAACAGGCTCAGCTAGCAACCCAGAGGCTGTAGCACTTCATGGTGTCATAGCTGAACAATCGCACACATCTTCTGAAAAGGTGGCAACCATAGGGCTGAGGGGAGACACTGCAGGAGAACCTCTCAGAGAAGCCCACAGTCACTGGCTCAGAGTTCTGTGTGGCAAGGCACAAAGCAGGAAGGGCGAGGCAAAGTGTGGTGCCTCTGTGACCAGGAGGCCTCAGGGTGAACAGCAGCTGGGATAGGCAGGATGGTCATTCCACACAAACACTCATACAAACGGCAACCCTAAACCTAAGTCGCTTCATGCCAGGCGAGGGTTGGCGGGAGTAGCTACGCGTGGGTGGAAAGTAGAGAGAACCCGGACAAAGGGGTGGAGGAGCTGTAGTAAAACACAGGAACACTAAGTTGGAGGAGACTTTTCTGAATGATTCCTTGGAGGGTGAGTAAGAGGGAAGCATCCCCAAGCGAGTCACCCTTCAGCTGAGTACTGACTGAGACAGACGGAAAGAACAACGGGACCCAGCGGCCTGTACCACTGATGGCCGGCCGGGAACCCAGGCTGAACCCGTGGAGAGACAGAAGGGGCCAGGTGAGCCCAACTAACCCGGGTCACTGGTGGCTGGGCTAGAGAACCAGAGTGCCGTCTCTGTAGATGTGGCCGGGAATGCTTCAAGCCCCTAACCACGAGACATCCAGCAGGGTGCGGGAACTCCATGTCCCGAAACCCAACAACCGGTACGGAGTATGACCAAGCCATCGTACTAGGGCTAGTGAGCCAGAGTGTGGGACAGATCACTGCAGAGCCCATGACGGCCTGGTCGAACCTGTACGCGAGGGAGGAGAGAGAAACAGAGGGCCCGAAAGGTACACTGAGGGGATTGATGCAGAGGAACCATCCCGGCTGCAATGAGAATCCAAGTCCTAGCTGTTGTGTGAGTCCGGTCTTCTACAAGTGTTGTAAAGAACTGTTGTAGAGACTGTGTTGTCAAGTGAGCAGAGGAGTAAAGTACCCGTCAACTCAAGATCTGTGTGAGACTGTTATTCGAAGTGTGTTCAACCAGGGCTCGCCTGCAGAGTTGCATACTGACTGTTTCAGCTGCTGTGTAGGAAGCAGCGTGCACCTGCTGAGAGGTACCCTGATCACTGCGCGTGCTGGCCGGAGGAGCTGCGGAGAGAGGATTCGTGCAGCATCCTGGGCACGCAGCAATCCCTACATTTGCCCAGAGACCAAGCCCCACCTGTGGAGGGCTCTCCATTCCGTTGCCACCACTACCACCGCCCCCAGTGGATTCCACGGCACCTTTTTTCATTGCCGCACCTGGGACTACGGAGCGCCGCCGTGGCACAACAGAGACAGAACAGTCCGACTCTGAGTACCCTGGCTCCTTGGGGTGGACAAAAACGCTGTGTGAGACGACCTGGAAAGGACAGAGAAGGGGTGCCAGTTATGTATCATCCTACTAACCGGGAGTAGCTGGATCCCTGCCTCCGAGAACCCAGTTCTCAGCGGGCTGCTGTACAAAAAACTGTGAGTAAAGAACCAAAGACTGCAGCCCACAGTGTCTGTGAACTTTCTTAACGCATCTAAAGGACCAGAAACACTACTACCAACTCACTAAGGTACCTTTGGCCACCGTAGGCGTCAGCCCTAACTGTAGAGGGCTTGAGAACATTGCTGCCTCCCAACCATCGACCCCTAGGAGGACTGTTGAGCAGCAGCAGACAGATATAGTCGCAACCTGCGGGTGGCATCACGTAAAAACACTAGTTTCCCAAGGTCCAGTCATCTTTGCAAAGAATGAACCCTCCACGCCAGATCCCTACACCCAGGAGAGAGAACTTTTAATGACACCGCCAGGGTCACGGAACTGGTCTCAGTCCCTGTGATCCCTGTGAAGATGAAGCCTCAAGAAGCCCGGTTCTGAGTATCCTAAGGCCCTGTAGGGGCGTGTCAATTGCATCTGCTACCTCACACACTGATTGGTAGAAGAAAGAGCCCGCAGCCTCATCTTCTACCAATGTATACAATGATGTGTGCATACTAAAAATTCAAATTGCGGTTACATCAGGGAGCTCGCGTTGGAAGAGGCCACAAGTGAGAGCATGGTGCGGCCTGTGGGCCACTGTTTTCAGCCCATCGTCTGAGGGCTGGACTGGTACAGCCAGAGGCTCAGAGTGGCTGCACTTTGCTGAGCTCTGATCTAATGTGTATGGCCAGCTTTATTTTCTGGATTCTATCCAAGTTATTAGGTTAGGAAAGGAACACTCAACACTGCAAAAGCGATATATGACTAAAAATAGCAGGAATTATCATTATCATTTGTTTTGTGTCATTTTTTTACTTTTTAAACACATACAGTATATACAAAATGTACACTATTTAAAGGGGTTGCCCAAATTTGGAGCCTGTAGTCATTTTATGTGACTGCAGACTTGTGAATCCTTACAGTGTTTACAGTATAAGTTGTCAGGATTCTCCGATGCCGACACCAGGAGCGGTCGGTCCTTTGCATATTTCCGGCCACATTCCAACTACATTCTGTCTTTGCTGAATACACTTTTATTGAGTGGGGCTGTACAAGTCTAGTCGTCATGTGATTGCATGAATAAAAATCACATGCTTGCAGTCACGCACCCAACCGCTCCCTGCACCAGAGAATCCTGACGGCATGCACACTGCTTGCTGTAAGGATTCACTAATCTGTAGTCACTTAGAATCTCTTTGGTCCCTGCTTGCATAAGTTTTTGGCGGAGTTTTCAATTTCTTGCATCTTTAGACAAACGTAAATCTTTTTAAAGAGACTTTTACTTCTAAAATCTTGCAAAAACTGGTTGAAGACAATAGTAAATACCATTTTCATGAACCGCTTGCGACGTTTTGAAAAAATCTGGTGCAACTAACTTTAGTAATCACAAGACAAAACAAGAAAAGTGACTTCTAGAAATCGCAAATGATGAATCTGGTCCTTAAAGTGTGATCAGCTGAAGTCTAGGGCATAATCCAGGTGTTCTCTTGATGTGACTTGATTACTATGGATGCTGACTTTGCTTCCTTCCTAAGCACACGATGCATCCTGCAGACTGTGAGGCGCTTTTTTACACTTCCTTTACTAATGTACATCTCACAGGTAATCCTTCAAATCCCTCTTCCTTTCTTGTGTGTTTCAGCAGTCTGCTGGGTGACACACCTCTCCTTTTAATAAGTTAAACTTCACAGGAGAAAGCAATGCAAACTACATCAAGGGTTAAATTCATCAGGGAGGTGGAGGTGGAGCCCCACTGGGAAAAAGGCATAGGTGCAACCTGGAAAGTTTAGGTGTGAGAGAGGAGCAGCCTGGAACAGAAGGTATTTCAGGAGCCTGGGATCACAGCCTGCAGCTGCTGAGTTCTCTAAGCATGGATGTTTGCAGAACGCTTATAAAAGAGAGCTTCAGACATCTTCATAGGACACTTGGCCACTGGATGTCCTCAGGCTACTCCTTTCAAGGAAATGACTAGTCTTTCACCATAGACTGCAGATTATCAGAAGTTCAACCACTAAACCTTTCAATGAGTCAATGGACGGTGCAGAGTAACTAAAGGACCTAAACAAAATTCTAATTCCTCAGACTTTAGAAGAAGAAACCCCAAGAATGGACACTAAGGAATCTGGCATGTAGGTGTACTCAAGTTAGAAGAAACAGACCACCACATAAGAGAATCTTATATAGTCACAAATGGACTTCAAGTTCCTGATCACATGATTTTTCGAGAAGGACCAGACCGGTGATCTCTGCATCTCATAGTCATCTTCATCTTGGAAGTGCCCAGATTGCGAAGGTATATAAGTAAATCACTCCCGCGAGTGGTAGCGTGCCTCATGCACATTATGTTATCAGCATTAACAGGTGTCCTAGTAATGTCTTTTGTAGCTCATTATTTTAGATATTTATTATTTTACATATTTATGTTGTTATTTTCTAATTTTTAAAAAGTGATAAGGTGGTAAGGACGATAATCTGATCACTATGGGTAGACATACTAGACGGTGCGCCCGCGAGGGCAAGGTTCTATTCTCTCTACACTAGTCTGCCACTTGAAGTCTGTTCACTGTAATTTGTATCTGTATTTTGTATGTAAACCCTTTTTACATGTACTCCCCATGGAATCTATGGAGCTCTAAAAATAAAATAGTAATATAAGTGACAGACATAGAATTGGGACTAAAGGTTGATAATAATAGAGGCTCTGTACGTTCAAAAGCAAAAAATAATCTAGTCGCCCCTAAATAGTCTCAGGAAACTGAAATAGTTGCATATCTTTTCCCAAAAATCTATGGTATGTACAATTTTTCCTAAGTAAATGAATATTATTAGTCCGTATCTCACATTTGATTCCATCTCATCTCCCGTTTCCCAACATATATTTGTTACTTATTATTCAATCATTATTTTGATTGGGTTCAAATCTTGAAATTATTACATTTACCTCTGACTGACTGAGCTTTCCACATTAAGTGTGATTTACAAAAATTCAACAACCGCTGGTGGATGTGGATTTTCACAGTAAAATGGAGACCATAGAATTTGGTAAATGTGGATTGATGATTACCAATAAGGAATTTCTTTATAGGTGCCATCTGCAGTTATGCACTTGTTCAAAAATGAAGTTTTACTATGTTCTAGAGGTAATATTCTTCTCATTATTATTATTAATATTTATTTATAAAGCACCAATGATTCCATGTTGCTGTACATGAGAAAGGCGTACATACAAACAAGTTATAAATGCAATAAACTAAAAGTGACAGACTGGTACAGACGGGAGAGAGGACATTGCCCTTTCCGGTTTATATTCTAAGGGCAAATGGGGAGGGATATAGTAGGCTGGGTCAGCTCAGGTGGTGGTGGAGCACCAGGTCAGGTGGTGGTGGAATGCCAGTTCAGGTGGTGGTGGAGCACCAGGTGAGGTGGCGGTAGGGGTCATTGCATGTTGTAAGCTGTACTGAAGAGATGGGTTTTCAGGTTTCACTTGAAAGTTCTGAGTGTAGGGGATAGTCGGACGTGTTGGGGTGCAGAGTTCCAGAGGATGGGAGATGCTCAGGTTAAGTCTTGCAGGCAGTTTAGATGAGGAATGTACAAGTGTGGTGGGAAAAAAGGAGGTCTTGGGAGGATCAAAGTTTACGAGTTGGATGATATCGGGAGAGCAATTCAGAGATATATGGGGGAGGCGTAGTCCAGATGGATTATATAATAATTTATTATATATAATATACATTATATAATATATATTATAATAAAACAGGTAAAGCCAATGTGAAGAATACTGGTGATTTGTATGGCATGGCAAATATCATTAAAGGAGTCTAACAGAGGTCGGTAGATGACATTAGTCCATCTGGACTGTCCTAAATCCATGTTGAGAGACATTGCTATATTTTTAGACAATGTTGAACTTGGTTTCCTTGAGCCACCCATAGAAATTGTACCATCAACCATCCAACATCTATATACAACAAGTCCACTATTAATTGCATTATTATTATTGATGCACAGGCCATATCGTCAATAAGAACTAATAGGTGTTTTGTGAATCAATCTACAAAACATCGGTCATAACATAAGTAACATAAGTGATTATCTCTGTGTTAGAGCCTGGGCCTGCCTGACGATGTTCAATCACTCTGCTGAGCTATTCCAACCCAATTTTTTTGAGTCTGTTCTGAAATGTCTATGATGCATTCATTATAACTAAAGAGATCTTTTCACCAGGTCAAAAAGTGGTCATTTTTGCTTATTTTATTCCTGCTGCTCCCGTGAATATTTTTTTTGTTCCAATATGTCATATAGTTCCACAGATATGAGCCTATGGGTCTTTTTATTTAGCGCTCACCGTATTCTGTATGGGCATATTTATAGGATGGTCCAGGGGCGTAACTACAATAGGTGCAGAGGTTGCGATCGCACCCGGGCCCTGCAGCCTAGGGGGCCCCAAAAGTCCCTTTGGCCTATAGAAAAAGACTAATACTATTAAAGATTTGCAATAATTGGGGGCCCCGTTGAAGCTTTTGCATCGGGGCCCTGGGTGTGAAGTTACGCCACTGGGATGGTCTACTTGATTACCCTGTGAGCACCGCCCTTTTGGTAAAGACAATAAAAATTTGCACAAAATAAAAAGGCCTGTACCACTGGATCTGAATAACACATTTACAAGACAAAAAAAATACACCGGGGAACAGTGGGAATAAAATAAAGACTAGCTTTTTTTGACCTGGTGACAGGTCCTTTTAAAGTAGAGGTTTATAGAGTTGATATGGACTCCCTTCCTTATGCCGGTTCATATCTTCACACTTATAATTCTGAAAAAAGAGGGCCGAAATGAGGTGCTCTAATCACTTGCCCCTTACTTCTCACTCTTCTAGTTGATTGGCTAAATCCTCTTACCTTTAGTTGGGAAGGTGAATGTGCTCACCTAAAATAGCTCCATATCCATGATCCATGTTTTATTATAATTTCCTTTTTTTTTGTTTTTAGTGCCTAGAATGTCCACATTTTATATTGTGAAATTTTTTACTCAGTCCATGATGGTTTCAGATTAAGCGAGTAACTCAGCCTCTGTGCACACAGCCATATTCTGGTCATATGTCAGAACAGTATATTTATATGCAAATAAAGTCTGTGGAGCCTAGTTTAGGAGTCTCAACACAGGATTAGCCAGATATCCCTCCAGGGAAGGACCTAGCCATGGGGTGGCTCTTTGAGGAGACCACCATAACCACCATATTAAGTGCCCCTTTGAGTCAATATCAAGCTCTTTGCGAGCTTAAAGATATGACAAGGCCAAGGCCAGGTATCCATCCACAGACAGCTGTTTCGGGGTGTTGCCCCTCATCAGTGTGGAGTAGGATTCTGGCTAGGTGGGAGCAATGCCTAGTAGACCAACAACACAAAGCAACTGTATATTTAGTATATGTGAAGAGATCAAATTGATTCCTTCAAAAATCATGAAAGCCTTTCCAAAAGTAAGCTAGAATTCTGAAATAAATCCAACTTCCCCTTCAATATACTCTCTGTTCTTCATAGTGCCTTCTCTTAACCAAGCATGTATAACATTTATTGCTGCTGTTCAGGGGGTGTGAGGTTTGATTGGGGACGCTCCTTTGCTAATGCTTCTTGGTCATATTCTTAGAGGTAAACTCTGAAATATAAATAAAAAAATCTTTAGCCAAAGAAAATAGAAACCTGCATATGCCAATAACAACTAAATTAATCCCAGGCTAGTGATGTAAACAAGTATGCAAGAGCATAATCTCAACGTGTATCAAATTCCAATCAGGTACTTGAACTATCAGTGACAAGTTCTAATTACTTACTTTGCAAAAATAATTAATTGTTGTCTTAACTGGGTCATTAGAGAGACGTCCAAAACTTAAGAATGTGAACACATTAAGTTAAGTCTGCACAACCCTAAATTTTCATTTTACGTTAAGGTATTCTTACGTGTGACTCTGGAGCTCGTGGTTAACAGCTGACATCTTGCCAGTTCCAAAGAAGGCATCGATTGGTGCCAAATTTGTAAGTGACCTGCTTTTATGCACCTGTATGTCAGTTGGCAACAGAACCAGACTTTATAACCATATCCTAACAACTTATCATTTACATATCGAGCTGCAAAACATCCAGTCAGTAGCATAATATGAAGCTCATAGGCCCCAGAGCAAATGTTTCAACAGAGTCCCCACATATTGGAAGTCTTTAATAGCATTGGTCTTTTTATATAGGCTAAATGACTTTTGCGGCCCCTTAAACTCAGGGGCCAAGGTGCGATTGGAACCCTTGAGCTACCATAGTTACACCCCTGCCTCTAGTTATCTGGTTTTATGAATGAGGTTGATTTGGTGTAATTAAACTACTCTTGGTTGACCAACTTATTTGCACATGCCTGTTGCAATTGCTGAACTGTGATCGAGTAACCATCCCAACATTACATTGTGGTTTTCTTTTTCCTGAAGCAAGTTTGCTTCGAAACGCATTGAATTGATGAACCACTTTTTTGGGAATAACGCACAGTGTCATCATTGACTAGCAGAGCAGAATAACCACTTGGTGTCCTCCTCTCATTCTTGAGCCTGTGGATCTGCAGTAGCGGTCATTTATATGCCTTATTTCTTCCAAGGTGAGCACATATGATCAAATACCGTAAAAAAAAAATTTCTTGACTAGAAACCATTGCACTGTTTCTCCCTCCTAGCAGGTCCCATTATTCTGGCATGATTTAATCCAAGCATTATATACCATCATCATAAAATTCATTGTCAAATAGGTCCGAAATATACAAACCCTTGATAAAGGAAAAAAAGGTATTTTGAGCCTTTGGTGAAACCAATTACTAGGAAACATGCCTTTTGCTAGCTATGCAGTTGTTCATTACATGCATTGTAGTAGATCTCCCCTTGAGCAGACTCAGATTATCCCATTGGCTTAGAATGATCAATATCATTGCCAACAATATCCAGCTTCTTATATGGTTAATTTTGTAATTAAAAAAAAATCTGGGATCAATCAAACCCCCCATCCTCCCCCATACAGAGCTCAGGTCAAGTAAATTATGTACAACATATGCCCATCTTTACGGAATATGTTCATATTGAGTACAATGTGCGATTCCAGTTAGATTTGTTGCAAAATATTTCTCTGTTTACATTCTAATATTTTTTATGGTTCTGCTCTGTAATACTCATTGTGGTTTGGCCCATTTAGTTAGCTATACTTTAAACTGGTATCTTGGTTATTGGTGTAGATCATTTAAGAAGTGATGATTGATAAAGTTATAAGATGTTTGCGATTAGTATCTCAAATATTTTTTTGAAAGGCAAATTAATATTTAATTTAATATTCCCATGAATTTGAATATATTGTACAAGAGACCTGTATTGCCATATCGGTTCCCACAACATGACAGGATTAGGAAATTCATGCCTGCTCATACATGATTTTCTGAGGCATATGTTAGAATGTTTTTGCAAACAGGAAGATCTTATTCATTATATGGAGAAAATGGATAAACACATTTCAGGCCACAAAGGAAAAAATTGTCTTTGATTACAAAAACAAAAAAGAGCAAGAATGGGTACACACATATGAAAAACATTTAAAAATAGCCAGATGACAAATCAAGATCCCCAGTATCAGCTAATGATATGGCAAATAAGAGCACAGTGTACAATATTCATGATGGACGACAGCCTGCCATACTTATACACCAAATCAATAGTATTAGAGCCACAGTAGATACTTTTTTTTATTGTATCAGCAAGACCGTTCCATGTTATGATACAAAATGGCAAGACTTACTGATGTGAAGTGTATGTTCACACTAATTGTGTAAAGTCAAGCGCAACACTGAGGGATTAAAGAAAAGCGGTCTGTGGAGCGCCGGGGGGCTGGAGTGTGATGATAAGGGGACAAAGTTGAAAACAAACCTCTATTTAGGGGGTTCAATTCACAATGCGTTTTGGCAGAGGTTTACAACGCTTTGTGAATTGAACCCCCTAAATAAAGCTTTGTTTTCAACTTTGTCCCCTTATCATCGCGCTCCACAGACCGCTTTTCTTTAATTCCTTGATATTTATCCTTCTGCGAGGCTTGCAGCAGGAGCAGCCACAGAGGACCAGAGCTTCAAGCATATCATCTTGAGGACTGGCGGTGACACCAGACACTGGTCATGTGACCACCTAGCTCGGCATCTCCAGCTAACACCCAGACACCGAGGCTTTTCCCGTGGTTTTGCACACCTGCACAACCCGCAAGGTGAGAAAATTCTCTCACAGCCCACCTACCCCATTGGACCACCAGTTTTTACCCATTAGCGCCCCTTTTCTCTCTTTTTTATCAAGCACAACACTGAGACACAACATGAGGCTGGATCGGAAAATCTGATCGACTACTGCTCCACTTTAAGCTCAACGTGCTGAGAGGGGCTGCAAATAAAAACAGGGATGAGAGGAACACTACCAGTAAGAGTAACTAGAGGAATTAAAAATAAAAAATATTTTTTTTATTACTGAATTAAATATGCAAATTAGATTTTTTTTCATCAGACATTATTCCTGATTACTCCTAATGGCAGTGCTCCTCTCATCCATGTTTTTTTCCTGCATCTACCAACACTAGAAAACAGTAGAACAGAGCTAGATAGAAAACAGATAATAAATACACTATTTTTCAAAGTGATGATCTAAGGAAACATAAAATATTCACAAATCCCAAATGATAAACCAGAAGGCAATAGTCTAGGGTCCATGATAATGCCGTCAGCATTCTATGCAAATTACTAAACACAACGTAACTTTCTCAGGGGTCCCCTTGGGATTCCTATTATAGCCATCTTGTGTCCGCCGATACACGTGATATAATGTACCAGTAGGTTGGCATTATAATAGACTATGGAACACTGACCTATCTTCTATATCTTAGGTAACTATAAGGTTTGTAATACGGGCCATTAGACCCATGGTCATGCAGGATGAGCACTATTAATTTATTTTGGCATATTAGTATATAGACATCAGTGTTCGTTTACTGACTAAAACAGTATGAGGAAGAATGTACATTATAGGGAACCTGTCATGTGGAAAAATGCAAGAAACCTGCAGATATGGAGTTAGTCTGCAGGTTAATAGTGTTTGGAACCTGCCCAGTGCCTGCAGATCAAACCTCATTGCCGAAGGAAAAGCCATTTAATCCTCCCAGCAGCGTTCCAGTTATAGTCATTTGGGGCAGCGCCAGTCTGGGTTTAGCCACATCTCAGTGTATGGAGAGCGCCCACTGTAACCACGCCCCCGCATTGACTGACAGTCGCTCAGCATTAGAACCAGCTGTCAGTCAGCGTGGGGGATGCAGTTACAGCCACTTCTCTTCATACATAGAGCGTTGACTGAACCGGTGCCACCTCCATGACTGAAACCGGGAATGTTGCCATTCATTTACTCCCGGCAGCGGTTTCAATGTACATGTGTCCATGCAGGTTCAAATTGCTATTAACCTGCAGATTAAACCCATATCTGCAGGTTAATAGCAAATAGCGTTTTTTTTTTTTTTTTTCACGACAGGTTCCTTTTAACATATTCGTTCGGTTCCCATACACCATCATGTTGCCCGACAGCACAACCACTGTTAACACAGCAAAATAATGCCGAAAACAACTATTGGTGCTGGAATAAATTATCTGATGACCCAGCAAGAAATCATTTTGCTTGTTCATCTAGTAACTGGCAGCAATTTAAAAAAAAAAAAAAAATTAACTGTAGGACAAAATATCAGCTAGAGTAAAAGTGAATTTAATGAGTATTAATTGGGAATTTTTGACTTGTAAAAACACTACTTTTAAATAGATTTTTATTTTTTTTGCAAAGTGAATACTTATATTACTTATCAGGGGCGGACATACCAGTTGTGCAACCTGCGCAGTCCACAGAGGCCCAAGAAATAAAGGGGCCCATTTCTACCTTATAATCAGGTGGAATTGAATAGTTTAATGAGCTATCGAACAGCAAGGTCCCATATATTGTTTTGGCACAGGGGCCCTCTTCTGTGTCCGCTCTTGTTACTTCTGGATATCTTTTACATCATGCCAGATGACGTGTATGAATAGAAACAACCATGTCCTGCAGCGTAAATTCAATATAATAGAACATATACTAGGAAATACGACTTTGACAACCTAGTGGACATCTAGTGATTGATTTATTTTTGGAGGGGGAAGGAAGCACCTTGACATTCTAATAATGTACATGCTGCGTGAGTAATGAAAGAGCCTGAGGCGGCAGAATGGTTAGGCCCACACTTAAGTTATAGATGATACTTCTATAATTATTTCAATTAATCATTTCCCATACAACCAGCTGCCAGAATTCCATTTTCAAGTTGAAATTTGAATGATTATGTGTCTAATCCTACATCATCCTTACAAATTGGTTGTACAAAGTGTTTGCTATCAGTGACTGGAATTTATTTAGCCTAAGAACACCCAACACAAGACAGGCCTGTACCAATGGGTTATGCCCATACCCATACATTATATGTAGTATTATTTTTCCATGATAAATAATGCATGGCATCACAAACCATGACCGGAAGTTTTTTTAGAAACTAGAATTTCAAAAGTCTCTATAGTGTTTTCTGAGAAAATCATCCCCGGTGCACGAAGTGAATATAAGCTACTTTGGTTTGTGTAGTGTATTGTCTTTCGGATGGAGTAGAGTTAAAGATGACCTGTCGCTAGATCAAAAGTGTCCAGATCTTGCCGTTATTTCATTACCGCTCCTCATTAGAGTAATACGTTGTTTTTTTTTGTTTTTTTTAAATCCACCATATGGTTCCATAGATGAACACCTTTTTATTTTATGTTAAGTTTTATGGTCTCTACCAAGGTGGCAGTACTCACAGGGTTAAAATACAGTGCAGCATAAAGACAAGCCCCCAGAGAATCATGTGAACCACACACCCTTGTCAAAGACTGAAATTCAACAATTAAAGGCCTATATTTTCTTGTATGCCAGAAGAAAAAAATCTAAAAACTGGAAACCTCAGGAGTAGCGGGATAAAACAATATAAAAATACTGGTCACTTTTGACCTGGTGACAGGTCCTCTTTATGAAAAGAGCTTAAAGCGTTACTGACGTTTACATTTTTATTTATGTAGAGCAAGCATTTTGTAGAGCAAGCATTTTAATAAACTTTCAAATATACTTCATAAGAATTCTGATAGAAAACCATTCATAAACCTTCCAGAAGGTGTCCCCACTAGACTGTGTCTGAAACAGACATTTGTTCATTCTCACTCAGACAGTCTTGATACTGAATACTGCCACGCAACCATATAATGGAGCGTGCAGGGTCTACACTGTGCCTGTCAAGCATGGCTACAGCTTATCACTGTATCAGACTACATCAGCCACAGGGAGCTCTGGGCTGACAGCACAAACACAGGAGATCTTACCTCTGCATCTACATGCTCTACTTGGTGTATCAGTCAGTGGGGGCCATCAGCTGTTAGCAGGGAGCAGCCCAATGTAAATGCAGGTGATAAGATCTTCTGTCTTTGTGCTGACAGCATGGAGTCCTTTGTCTGAGGTAATCTAATACACTGATCTGTACCCAGTCACACTGTGTAGGCCCCGCCCCCTCACCCTTTTATGTGAGGTTTAGAAACACCATTGTGGGGACATCTTCTAGAAGGTTTATGAATGATTTTCAAGATTTCTCTTATGAAGTATATTTGAAAGTATATTATAATCACTTGTTCTACATTATTCTTAAATAAAAATTTAAATGGTGGTTATGCTTTAACAATCTGGAGACTGATTCTCATACAGATCAGTGTCCTGAGCATGCCCCGAGCAGCTCATTTACAAATAGGATGAATGTGAATTTCACTGGAATAAGACATTGGATCACAGATATCAAGGTATCATTTTATCCAGCTTCCTATAACTTACATGTCCATAAAACACAGCTTAGGAGGGTTGATCCTACTGACAGATTATTTTTAAAGGGGTTTTCTTTCATTGACAATGTCTTTCAATATTTTCTATTGGGGCAATGGACATTATAAAGTCTTATTCTCAGGAATGGATAACTCTGTTATCCAGAGCAGTACTCTTCTAATATCAGCTGCATGCTGGGTGTACTTTTTGACTAAAATATTAGTAAAAAATACAGTTAGGGACTAAGTAACCTAGTCTTTATGGCTAGGTTCATACAGGAGATTTATGTTGCATATCCACTTAAAATAGTTACATAAATTGAAAAAAATACCTAGGTCCATTAAGTACCATTTTCCTCCACCAATTAGAAAATTTGTTACTAAATTACTTATAACCCACAATGTTATGTGCACTGAGGAAATCATCCAAATATTTTTTAAATGTTATTGTGTCTGCCATTGCTATTGTGGTTGGGCATTCCACAGTCTGACTGCTTTAACTGTAAAGAACTCTTTCCTATTTAGCTGCCAGAATCACCTTCTTTCCACCCATAATAGTGCCCTATGGTCCTTAGTGTTGTCCTTGGAAGGAATAAGTAATGTGCCAGTCCTTTGTATTGACATACATGATGATACAAATACTAAAGCTGCATCTTTAAAATGCTAATAGCAACAAGAATAAGAACTCTTATGCCCAAAAAAATAAAAATACTACTTATTATTGGCCAATGTTGTTGCCTGAAACCACAACAACGGACCCTACTAAATGTCACATCTGGGTAAAAACCTACAATTACCGTATTTTCGCTTTATAAGTTGATATAATCATAAACTCACCCACAATTTTGGTGAAGGAAACGAGAAAATGAATCATTTTTAATGTTAAATGGTTCTGTCTATAATTTACAGCGCGTCTTACAAATCATATAATTTCCCATTTGTACATGAACCCCATATGGTATATTTCCTGCTGGGCAACGCCACTAAAGCTGGACTACACTTGCCCACTCAAGGCTGGCTCACACTGCCCCCTCAGTCTGCACAACACTGCCCCTCAGTCTGGCACACACTGCCCCCTCAGTTCCCGCACAACGCTGCCCTCAGTTGGCACACTGTTCCCAGCTGGCACACACTGTCCCCAGGCTGGGACAAACATGCCCCCATGCCGGCACAC
The DNA here is from genome assembly GCA_033576535.1 of Allobates femoralis. NCBI lineage: Eukaryota > Metazoa > Chordata > Amphibia > Anura > Aromobatidae > Allobates > Allobates femoralis. The sequence continues at coordinate 360,034,114 of JARQOC010000006.1, forward strand.
CTTGCAGCCTGCTGGCAACTTGCCTCTGGGTGGCACACTGCGCTCACTGCCGCCAGTCCCAGGGTTGGACACACTGCCCCCACCTTGGCGCACTCTTCAAAAATAGCAACATGTGTTCACCCCATACGTGCTGCGTGTAGCCATCGATCCTGCTGACTGCGCTAGCATTGCATGTGTGGTGATTTTACTCAGCATGCGCTCACAGTCGCATTGATGTCAGTGAAATACAGGGGTAAAAGAGCAGTCCCCAGGTGACCATGGCCCGCTGCTGCAGCCTCCTGACAGCCCCCGGACATAGCTCAACAGCCCTCCCCCCCCCCCGCCTCCCCTACAGCACAACCTAGCAGTTTCGCTGCTACAAAACAAAAGTGCATCTTATAATGCGAAAAATATGGTATACAGATAAATGAGATCTCATCTGAGACGTCTGTTTTTCTAAGGCCGGCTTCACACTGCGTTCAGGTCCGGTTCGACTGGATCAACACACAGAACTGGAGGACTAATTTGCCCTCCGGTCCGGTGTGCAGCCGCACACAGCTTCCGCCGCTGATAGGTCAGGACCGCGGCTCGCAAGCTAGGCATGGTCCTGACCTATCATCCCTGACAGCCCCAGGCCGGACTTGACCGCAGTGTGAAGCCGCCCTAAGCTAAACTAGCCAAAATTTTCCAACCTCTCATTGTAAGGGAGGCCTTCCATCTCATGAAATAATCAAGTTGCAGGCTTTGAACTGTCTCTCACTTCTGAATATCCATTTTAAAATGTAAAACCCAAAACTGAATCCCATATTCAGATGTGGCCTTACAAGTGATTTACAGAGAGGTCACGGGATATAATGGTTTTTTTATAATCCCTAAAATTTTGTTTGCTATTGCAGCTGCTGCTTGACATTGAGTACTCCTGCTCAGCTTACTTGAAATCAGAATACTCAAATCCGTCTCCTGTTCTGTAGTCCCAAATTTATTCCATGTAATGCATATCCAGCAATAGGATTACTTTGTCCTTGCTGCATTACTCTGCATTTATCAACATTTCAATCTCATTTGCCAAGTGTTTGTCCATTATTCAGACATTTTATCCATCTCGTTTTGTAAGGCTGGAGGCACACTGGCATAATTCATCGGATGCGAGAGCATTGGATGTAATATGCTAAAGACACTTGGCTCAGGTTCTGCTGCGAGCGTTAGCTGAGTATAATGCAACTGTGATTCGATCCTGAGATTGCATTACAGGTGTGGAGGAAGAGGGAGAGATTAATCGTTCCATCCTCTCCATTGCTTGTCTCTGCGTACATCACACTGCAATCAGATGTCATGCAATGTTGAATTCACACCCATAGACTTGTATGGGTGCACGTGATGAGACTCTCGCTGACAACCGCTGAATGCGATTTTTATTTTTTTTTATAATTTTTTTCCCTCATTCCAATTGGGGCTGCAGAAAAATTCCCAAATTTGAGCTCCCTAATAAGGTTATATTTGACTGAGTGCAAAGCAAATTGACTCACATTGTACTCCAGTAAGGCTGCTTTCACACTGGCATTTTTGAAAAAATGTGGCAGATCCGGTCAAAAAACTGCATCTGCCGCATTTCCAGACTAACGGCTGCACTTGCGGCACAGTTGCGGCAAGCCCCATGCTTTGTCTATGGGGCTTGCGGAAAGTGTGTGGCAGACGCGGCAAATGCAGTTGCGGCAGATGCGGCCACGAAAAAAAAACGCAGTCAGGGGCGGTTGTTTTGTACTTCCGCGGCTGCCACACACTTTCCGCAAGCCCCATAGACAATGCATGGGGCTTGCCGCAACTGTGCTGCAAGTGCAGCCGTTAGTCTGAAAATGCGGCAGATGCGTTTTTTTTTACCAGATCTGCCACATTTTTTCAAAAACGCCAGTGTGAAAAGGGCCTTAGTCATACGCCAGGTGACTCCGGACTAATATTGTACTATCAAGGTCAGTTTTTAATAACCTACATAGTTTGGTGTCATCAAAGATTAAAAAAAAGTTTGAAATTCTCTTTGTATACTCTTCCTATTGATTGTACTGAGAAATCCACTTTGCTGTTCAAACAGCGGTTTTTCCACATTTTTTTTCATTTTGAAAACCTCACAATAGAGAAAGGAAGTGACGTGCCATGTCTTTGATACACATTTCTAACACTGTCAAGTTAAAAGACTTCAAAAAGAGCGAAGAAGAAAAAACACTTCAAAAACCATTTTCAAAAATGCGTAAAAAATTCTATAGAAACCATGTCAGATCGGAAAATCTCATAAAAAGGCAATGATGTGAATAATTTTGAAAGTCATGTCAACCACCCTCAAAAAAGGCGTGTGCGAACATATCATAAAGGTGCTGATTAACGAGATCATTTTAAAAATCTGAACTTTAGTAATCAGGATTAAAGCTTTTGTATATATATATATACCGTATATACTCGTGTATAAGCCGACCCGTGTATAAGCCGACCCCCCTACTTTTGCCCCCAAAAACTGGGAAAACTTATTGACTCGCGTATAAGCCGAGGGTGGACTCCAGCACAGGTATACAGGCCCCAGCAGTGGGGTATACAGCAGGCCCCAGCAGTGGGGTATACAGCAGGCCCCAGCAGTGGGGTATACAGCAGGCCCCAGCAGTGGGGTATACAGCAGGCCCCAGCAGTGGGGTATACAGCAGGGCCCAGCAGTGGGGTATACAGCAGGGCCCAGCAGTGGGGTATACAGCAGGCCCCAGCAGTGGGGTATACAGCAGGCCCCAGCAGTGGGTATACAGCAGGCCCCAGCAGTGGGGTATACAGCAGGCCCCAGCAGTGGGGTATACAGCAGGCCCCAGCAGTGGGGTATACAGCAGGCCCCCAGGGGAATACAGCAGGCCCCCAGGGGTGTAAGCAGGCCCCCAGGGGTATATACAGCAGGCCCCCAGGATACAGCAGGCCCCCGGGGGTATATACAGCAGGCCCCCAGTGTATACAGAAGCCCCAGTGGCACTCGCCCCCCCCCCCCCATATTGAGAAGAGCCCCCAGACTTTGCAGAGCCCCCCAGTGTATACAGAAGCCCCAGTGGCACTCGCCCCCCCATATTGAGAAGAGCCCCCACACTTTGCAGAACCCCTGAGTGTATACAGCAGCCCCCCAGTGTATACAGAAGCCCCAGTGGCACTCGCCCCCCCATATTGAGAGGAGCCCCCACACTTTTCAGAGCCCCCCAGTGTATACAGAAGCCCCCCCCAGTGGCACTCGCCCCCCCCCATATTGAGAAGACCCCCACACTTTGCAGAGCCCCCCCGCTGCATAATCTTACCATCCAGGGTCTTCTTCACCGGAGGTCCTGCAGTCCATCTTCGCGCGCGCTGTGTTCCCGGTCTCTTGTGACCCGGCGGTCGCAGTCGAATGACGTCATCGCGCCGGGTCACGTGAGACCGGAACACAGCGCGATGATGACAGGACCCGCGGTGAAGACCCTGGATGGTAAGATTATGCAGCGGGGGGGCTCTGCAAAGTGTGGGGGTCTTCTCAATATGGGGGGGGGGCGAGTGCCACTGGGGGGGGCTTCTGTATACACTGGGGGGCTCTGAAAAGTGTGGGGGCTCCTCTCAATATGGGGGGGCGAGTGCCACTGGGGCTTCTGTATACACTGCGGGGCTCTGAAAAGTGTGGGGGCTCCTCTCAATATGGGGGGCGAGTGCCACTGGGGCTTCTGTATACACTGCGGGCTCTGAAAAGTGTGGGGGCTCCTCTCAATATGGGGGGGGGCGAGTGCCACTGTGGCTTCTGTATACACTGGGGGGCTGCTGTATACACTGGGAGCTGTATGCACGGCTCCCCCTGCCGCTGTGATGGGCGGGGGGAGCCGTGCATATCTAATGAGCGGCCCCACGTGACGGGCCGCTGTCAGCAGCCTCCCCCCCCCGCCTCCTCCAGCCTCCCCCAGCACCCGGACCCATAGGATTACCGTATTGACCCGTGTATAAGCCGAGGGGGTGACTTTTCAGCCCAATTTTTGGGCTGAAAAACTCGCTTATACACGAGTATATACGGTATATATATATATATATATATATATATATATATATATATTAACGTACTTGTAAAGCACCTAGGAACCTAATGGCGCTATATAAATATATAATAATAATAATAATGATAAGACTCACCAGATTATCAGCCGCACCCCCAAATTTGGTGAAGAAAAAGAGAAATTAAAATAAATTTTAATGTTGTATGGGGTCTGTCTTAAATTGTCAGTGTCCATCTTACAATCAGTATATATGTCCCCCCATCATGCTATATACAGTATGTCCTCCCTCTTGGTATCCTGTATATATATGGCCCCCATCCTGGTATATATATCCTTCATCCTTGCATATATGCCCCCCATTCTAGTATATATGTACCCCCATCCTGTATATATGTCTCCCTGGCCTGTATATATGGTCCCCCATCCTGTATATATGCCCCCATTTTGGTATATATGTTTCCCCATCCTGTATGTATGCCCACATCCTGGACTATATGTCCCTCCAATCTGTATATATGGCTACCCCATCCTGTACTTATGTCCCCCATCCTGTATATATGATCGCCCCCATTCTGTATATATGCATATGCTCCTCCATCATTTGTACATGGCCCCCATCTCCTACCCTGGACCCACCATGGCTTACCAAGGAAGGGGGCTGCGGTCATGGAGTGGGGGTGCTGGAAGGTGGTTTCAGGGGGGGTGAGGGCACAGCTGAGGGACCAGAGCTCCGGCGGGGAAGCTGCGACGCAGTGCATGTTTTATGTGCCTTGGCTGCATTCACTGACAGTGTGCAGCTGGATGGCAGAGGTTATGACTTCTAGAAAATGGCTGCAGACCTCCATCCGTGGCCATTTTGTAGAAGTCTCAACCTCTACCAACCAGCTGCACACTGTCAGTGAATGCAGGCAAGGTACACAAAACTTGCTAGTGCCCACCGCATGGCGTCCCAGCTACCCCGCCGCAGCTCTGGTCCCGCAGCTGTGCCCTCAACCCATGAAGCCACCCTCCGGTGTTTTTTTAAGATTCTGATTTTAAGACTCACCCCCATTCTCCCCCCAGTTTGGGGGAAACAAAAAGTGTGTCTTAAAATCCTAAAAATACGATATATATATAAAATATTATATATAGTGAATACAGTTTTGTCCAGAAATATTTGGACAGTGATCGATTCTTCGTGATTTGGATTCTGTATGCCACTATTTTATTTATTTAAAATGAAATTGAAGTTTAGATTTTCAGGTTTATTAAGGAGGTTGAACAAAAATATCCTCTGAAAAATTAAGGAATTGCAACCATTCTTCTACAAAGCCTCCTTATTTCAGGGCTCAGAAGTAATTGGACAAAGTAACTTTATCATAAATAAAATACATTTACCATAAATAACTATTTTTACAGCGCAAGTCAAAAGCAGTTGTATGAAGCAGGTTCATGGGATGAGCCCGCCCCATATTTGGCAAGTATTGAGTGTGGTTACACCCAGGACCTGCCTGTAACAATGGCAGGTAGAATGGAGCAGTGAGGGGTCTGCTAAAGACGTCTGTGCTTGTTCTAGCAGCTCTACTTTGAAATGCTACATGTGTCCGAAATCTAAAGGAGACTGTGATTTTCATTATATGCAGTAATGCCATTGCTGTACGTATCACAAGCGATCAGAGAATTGCAGCTTCAAGTCCCCTAAGGGGTCTATTAAAAACTATAAACAGTAAGAAAATGAAAAACAATTATGAAAAAATTAAACATAAAAGTTCAAATCACTCCCTTTGCCTTATTAAAAATAAAGATAAAAAAATACAAATACACGTACAGTAGCGAAAATAAGTACCGTATATACTCGTGTATAAGCCGACCCGTGTATAAACCGACCCCCCTACTTTTGCCCCCAAAACCTGGGAAAACCTATTGACTCGTGTATAAGCCGAGGGTGGACCCCAGCACAGGTATACAGCCCCCAGCAGTGTGGTATACAGGCCCCCCAGTGGTAGTATACAGTAGCCTCCCCAGTGGTAGTATACAGCAGCCTCCCCAGTGGTATATACAGGCCCCAGCAGTATTACAGCAGCCTCCCCAGTGGTATATACAGGCCCCAGCAGCATTACAGCAGCCTCCCCAGTGGTATATACAGGCCCCAGCAGTATTACAGCAGCCTCCCCAGTGGCATATACAGGCCCCAGCAGTATATACAGCAGCCCCAGTGGTATACAGCAGCCTCCCCAGTGGTACATACAGACCCCACCAGTATATACAGCAGCCCCAGTGGTATACAGGCCCCAGCAGTATATACAGCAGCCCCAGTGGTATACAGCAGCCTCCCCAGTGGTATATACAGACCCCAGCAGTATTACAGCAGCCTCCCCAGTGGTATATACAGACCCCACCAGTATATACAGCAGCCCCAGTGGTATACAGGCCCCAGCAGTATATACAGCAGCCCCAGTGGTATAAAGGCCCCAGCAGTATATACAGCAGCCCCAGTGGTATATTGCAGCCCCAGTGGTATATTGCAGACCCAGTGGTATATAGCAGCCCCAGTGGTGTGGTATACAGCAGCCCCAGGGATATATAACAGCCCCAGTGGTATACAGCAGCCCCAGGGGTATATAGCAGCCCCAGGGGTATATAAGCAGCCCCAGGGGTATACAGGCCCCAAATGCTGGCACTCGCCCCCCCTCTGTTGTAAGCCCCCCCCCCCCCTGCTGCTTAACTTACCATCCCTGGTCTTCGGCACTGTACCGAGCCGGTCTTCTGTGCTCCGTCCTCCATGCTCCCATCCGGCTGCATCCGGGATCCCCGGCCGTCGCAGTAACGATGACGTCATCGTGCGATGGCCGCGGATCCCGGATGCAGCCGGACGGGAGCATGGAGGACGGAGCACAGAAGACCGGCGGTGCAGAAGACCAGGGATGGTAAGTTAAGCAGCGGTGGGGCCCTTACCACACAGGGGGGGGTGAGTGCCAGCATTTGGGGGCCACCAAGATTTATATTACCGTATTGACCCGTGTATAAGCCGAGGGGGGGACTTTTCAGCCCAATTTTTGGGCTGAAAAACTCGGCTTATACACGAGTATATACGGCATTTGATACACTGCCGATTTTGCAAGTTTTCTCACCTACATAGAATGGAGAGATTTGTCATTTTTATTGTAGGTATACTTCAACTGTGAGGGACAATATAAAAAAACAATCCAGAAAATCACATTGTATCAATTTTTCATAATTAATTGCATTTTATTGAATGAAATAAGTATTTGTTATAATAGAAAAGCAGAACCTTATAGTCGGTGCAGAATCCTTTGTTTGCAATTACAGAGCTCAGACATTTCCTGTAATTCATGACCAAGTTTGCACACACTGCGGCAGGGATTTTGGCCCACTCCTCTATACAGATCTTCTCCAGATCTTTCAGGTTTTGTGGCTGTCGCTGGGCAAAATTGAGTTTCAGCTCCCTCCAAATATTTTCTATTGGGTTCAAGTCTAGAGACGGGCTAGACAACTTCTGGACCTTGAAATACATCTTACAGAGCACTCCTTGTTGCCATGGCTGTGTGTTTTGGGTTATTGTCATGCTGGAAGACAGAACCATGACCCATCTTCAAAGCTCTTAATGAGTGAAGGTTGTTGACCAAAATCTCACAATACATGACCCCATGCATCCTCCCTTTATTACTGTGCAGTCTTCCTTTCTCCTTTGCAGAATAACACCACCAAAGTATGATGATTCCACCCCATGCTTCACAGCTGGAACAGTTTTCTTGGAGTTATACTTATCCAACTTCTTCATCCAAACATGCCGAGTGAAGTTGATACCAAAAAGTTCTGTTTTGGCCTCATCTGGCCACATGACCTTCTCCCATGCCTCCTCTGAATCAACCAAAGTGTCATTGATGAACTATAAACGGGCCTGGACATGTGCTTGCGTGAGCAGGGAATCTTCTGTGCCCTGATGGATTTTAATCCATGCCCCTGATATGGTGGTAGGGTGTCTTTCTTATTTTGGATTTTAATCCATGACAGCGCAGTGTGATACTAATAGTGGTCCCAGCTCTCTTCAGGTCATTGACAAGCTCCTCCCTTGTAGTTGTGGAACAATTCGTGACCTTATTTTCCCCATCATATGTGGTATCACTGATACGGTGATAGAAAAGTCTGGCCTATCAGACTTTTAAAATAAGTAACACTGTAAGTAAATACTGCACACAATTTTTAAAAAGCTCAAATTGTTTTTTTGATCGCTACAATAAAAACAAATAATGCTGTAACAAATTATTTAAAATGTCATATCTTTTCCACAAATGGCATGATTAAAGCACCATTCAATCAACCTTCCTGAATTATCTGTAGGTTCAATCCAAGTAGAAGATATCGCCCTGTACACTTCAGAATTCATCCAATTGCTTCTGTCTTTAGTCACATCATCAATAAACACTAGTGACCCCAGTGCAATTGGAAGCCTTGTATGGCTTGGAACCTCACTGCCTCTTCCATGTTTTACAGAGGATGCGGTATACTTTGGGTGAGCCGTTCCAATTCTTCCTGCTTTCTACATCCCATCATTCTGGTACAGATTGGTTTTCCTTTAATCCATCTAAATAATGCATTTCCACAACTGGGCTGGCTTCTATAGATGTTGTTTGGCAAAGTCTACTCTAGGCTTTCTACTTTTAGGCTGATTAATGGTTTGTATCTTGTGGTGAATCCTCTGTATTTGCCCTCATGAAGTCTTCTCTTTATGGTGGAATCAGATATGGAAACATTTAGTTCCCGAAGAGCTTTCTTCACTTGGTTGGATGTTGTGAATGGGTTTTTCTTAACCATGGAAAAGATTCTGGGATCATCCTCCACTGTTGTTTTCTGTGGATGTCCAGGCCTTTTTAAATACTCAAGCGTGCCAGTGCGCTCTTTTCTTTTTTTTTCTTTTGTAGAACGTACCTTTCTTTGACAACATATTGTGGGATCAGAACAACTGATTCTATAAGAAAATGCCACACCTGGAATCGGCTCCAGACCTTTTACCTGTTTAATTGTTGATAAATTACCGAGGGAATAGTCCATGCAGCTCATTAAAGAGCTCCTGAGATAATTGTTCAAATACTTTTGGTCCCTTGAAAAAGAGCAAGTTACATATTAAAGAGCTGTAATTTCTAAACTGTTACTCCAATTAAGATGAGAAACTGTCCCCCACCTTCCTTAGGTGATTTTATTCTCTATTAATAGGTTCCAATATGCCCATACAAATGGAAGTTTTAAAACTCAGAGAGAGCCTTTGACTTGGTGTAGGAACCTAGTAAAGAGATACATCGTGAAGTGGCTACTGGGCAGATATAGAAAAGGCCATCTTATATACTAAGAATTTTATTTATTTGTGTATTTCCTTGATTTTCACTGATGATTCTCTTATATTCTTGGTTTCATTGCATTAGCATTTCAGACTGCAACTGTCTATTTTTGTTTTGTTTTTCTAACAAGGGAGAAGGTTTAACTAACTAATCTGGTATGGTAAACTATTGTCCAGGTGTAGATTTAAAATACTTTTTGAAACTAGGTGGCTCAGAACAGAAGTGAATTAATATTAAAAGGGTTATATATTGTGTTTCATATTTAAAGAGTATTGTTACCTCCTTGCCTTTTCTGTTTTAGTAGTAAATAATTGTATTCCCCATTGTGGTGCATACATACAAACAATAGGGGCTTGTAGCAGAATTCTAAGTGACATCACCCTGCCCCCCCAAAAAAAACAAAATATTTGGTAGAGTCATACCTCACAACTTTTAAAAGTAGGAAAAGGAGCAAGTACTGTAGCCATTAAACAATAATTATGCCACAACCAAAGCTCTTTTATTTTGTCCCTCTCTATAATACCCCTTTACGTGGCCATCATGGATAATGATGCCCCACGAACACACACAGTGTGATATCCCCAAGTAAATTCTCCCCCACAACTTCCTCATATAGTCCACCCCACCAGCAAATTATGATGCCTCCACAGTGCCCCACCATATAGTATTATGACCCCGACTTCCCAAAAATGTAAATACCGTTGAAATTGTTACCACAGACAGTGAACCCCCGACTCATGAGCCCCTCTTAGCAGCTATGAGCTCTAATGCTATACTATAGACCAGAGGTCCCCAAATCCAGGTCTCAGGGGCCGCCAACAGTGCAGGTTTTCAGGATTGCACAGGGGTTGGAATCATCACCAGTGCAGGTGATTCAATTATCACCTGTGCAATACTAAGGAAATCCTGAAAACCTGCACTGTTGGTGGCCCTTGAGGCCTGGATTTGGGGACCTCTGCTAAAGACGATACACCACTGCCACATACCATAACAATTATGGATCACATATTTTATGTTTTTGTTGTTTATTCATGTTCTAGTGTGGCACCCCTGTGGTTTGGGCACCACTATGGTACTGCACCTATCTAATAGGTCTCCCTGAGATCAGTGAATACTTTGTGATATCTAATAGGTGTGGCATCATGCTCACAGGTAAGAAGGGAAAGCTTTGCTGAGACCACCAACACACACGCAACACTATCCAAATTTCAGGCCAGGGAGATACTGGGCAGAAGAGACTCGCAGATAGAGCAGTCCCCATCTGCTGGCTGGAGGGAGGGGTTGGGTTAGGGGAAAATTGAGGAGTAAGTTCTAGGAGTTGCAGTCGAGCTGGGACAGAGCAGGACACAGTTAGGGCAACTGTGAACCCCCCAGGTCTGAGGACCCCGAATCTGCAGCCAACTAGCTATGTCGGGCAGAGGAACTAGCTGCACAGGGGTACCAACCCCAATTCGATCTGGAAATCTTCAGGATCAGCCAAGAAACTGGAGGTCACTGGGCTTCAGGTACAGTGACTACCATTATGGACTCTGCCAAGGCTAAGGAACTGTATATGGTCAAGAGGACTTGCAAGGCAGTCACTCGGAGATCCCATAGTCATCTGCCTTTGGGACTTGTAACCACAGGACACTAGGAGGACAAAAAGTAGCATAGTGTCAAAGAGGAAAGGGCAACAAGGGAGGTCATATTCCCTGTGTCTCTGCAGAGTGGACCCAGACTACTTCGGAGCTGGCCAGGCTGCAATCTTGGTGTACACGGTACCCGGCTGGGTTGAGTCTGCACCAAACTGCAAGTAAAAGAGACTGGTGAGCACTGCAGAACCCTGTGTCTATTTACTCCTTCCAGCACTTCTATGCACCTTCTACTTCTACAACCACCATCTTCACTATCACTACATCCCACGGGCCTGCTCCATCTGAGGGGAGCGTTCCAACTAACTGCCACATCACCTATCACCTGTGGACTACTACAAGCAGTGCTAGTCATCCCTGACCAGAAACCTCAGATGGCGTTATGACAAACAATCCCCTTTTAAATGTTCCCTTTTTCAATTACCGGTCACGGCCACGACCTCCAGCCACTGTGACATCCCCTCAACTGTTAACCCCTGGAGAGTTGAGTACCCTGGCCCCATGACCGCTGCACTAGGCCTGATAGTAATTTCTGTGAATAAATTGACAGCTGGGTGTTAAAAGTTGGGGAAGGGGGAATATCAGTCATTGTCCAATTAGTGCATGCAAACACTTTTTCAAAAAAGTCAAAGAATTGTTAAGGGGAATATTTCATGTGACATTCTGCCCAAACCAAAGGTAGCATGGATTAGATGAGTCTGGCTGCATGATCGCAGCCAGGTATGTTTTACTTTGAAACACTTCGCATTTTAAAAAAACTATAGCTTGAAGAGCCAGTCTAGGATAGTAGAGAGATTAAACCAACCCCATGCCTCTCTATTAGATTGATAGGTCTCTTCCATATGTGTAAATAGACTTGTCAATCACCTGGAGAATCAGGCCGAGCTGGACTAGTGTCCTCTCTTCCTTATAATCCCAGGCTGGCTGTTCAGACTATGTTTTCTAAAGCTACGTTTTAAAAAAAAATGTGTAATGAAGTGGGTAGCCCTGACTGTGTTGTTATTCAAATGGACACTGCAGTGAACATTACACAGTCTGATCCCCTCCCCCAACAGCCTTGTGCTGAGGAAGAAAAAGGGCGGGAGATGATGATTAGAGATCCAGAGCTCTGTCAGGACAGACTGTGTGGTGTCTCCCGACATAGGGCTCTTTTGCAGCCGGATTCTTGGGAAGAAATACCCCGTGAGGATCGCTGTTGCAACCCCCGGTCTGCAGGACCTTGTCTTACCGAGGGTCCCACTCAAATTCAGGACATTGCCTCCGGAATTCAGGACATTGCCACTGGATTACATGTGCAGGGGCTGTGACTGACATAAGGGAGCCATCTGTGCTACTGTGATCTCCCTTCTGCTCATCGGTTTGCCCCGAGACTGAGAGAGACTTCTGTGCTGCTGTGGGCTCCCTTCTGCTCCTCTGTGTGCCCTGAGACTGGGAGAGACTAACAAAGAAAGATTCTGTTACCTGCGGACGGAGACCACAGAAGAAGACTGAGGAGTTTCCACCTTCAGCGCTGCACCGGGACCCGTCATCGTGAGACCCCAGGCCTGCTACGTGGGAGCGACACCTTCTTCTGTGATAGACTGGTACGTGATTTTAGGGAAAGTTAGGGAAAGATATCTCCATTGTTGTGTTTTTTTTTTCTTTGCTTGCTGCGTACCCGGAAGAAGTGAAGATCCAGAGACTCTAATATATACATGTGTGCAGCTAGATCAGTTGACTGTGTTATAGACATGTTTTACAGTAAAGAAATGTTACTACCGGTTAAATCTGAGTATGGGGATTCTGTTGAGAAAGATCATACACACACACCCGCGGCCTTACCACCGGTCGCTACATCTGGCGTAGTCGGCAGGATGTGTGATCAACAGAATCTCCTCCCGGTAGTAACTTATAACCGGACAGCTCCCCCGGCATCTATTGTCAATCAGGTGAGGAAGTTTAACGGACGGAACTATCCTGTAACTGAATGGACCGAACAACTTAAGATAGTGGGGGAGATGTATAACATTGATCCTAAGACCTTAGCAGAAATGGCCATGCTAACATTAGAGGGGGAGGCGTGGACGACAGTCAGGCTGGAGACGGTTAGGGGCCAGCGTACGTTGGATGACTTGGTGCGGGTGCTGGAGAACACCTATGGGCCGACCACATATGCGGGAACATTACGGTATATGTTCTTCCGGCGTACTCAACTCGAATCGGAGGACATCCCTCAATATGCCAACGCCCTCCAAGTACTGCTTGAACAAGCCTGCAGGAAAAAAGAACAGATAGCTAGTACGGGCACCCGTGACCTGGTGTTGAGAGATCAATTTGTGACTGGATTAAGAGACCCGTACCTTAACCGCTCACTGCAAGATCTACTCCGGATAAATCCGGCCCTTACGTTCGCTGAGGTTAAGCAAGAAGCGATAGAACGTTCGAGAGGACCTGTCATGGAGGCCCAGACTTATACCGCGGCTTGCAGGTCCATAACTGGTATCAGAACCCCGAACAGTGACACGGAAGAACTGAAGCAGATGGTGGCAGAGTTGCAGAAACAGGTGTTGCAGCTCACCCTGGACCAACAGGCGGACAGGCAAGCGAGACAACAACCCAGCCGGCCGATGGGAAGATGCTGGACATGCGGTGATCCCCGCCATAGAGCGAACCGTTGCCCCCAGAACGTTCAAGTTCATCCACGGGCCGATATACCGGAACCAGCAAGTCATGCCCCACAACAGCGGCCACCTTTAAACTAGACGCCCCTGCCAAAGAGGCTCACTCGGCAGGGGAGGCCAAGGAGAGGAGTGTAGGAAAACAGAGCCAGCCACGGAACAAACTTGCATCAAACAGCCCTACCCTGGAAGTATTATTGGAAGGGACCTCCGTGCAAGGATTAATGGATACTGGGTCTCAGGTATCCACCATCTCCGAGCAGTTTTACGAAGAGTATCTGAAGCCGCGGGTTGCCTGTGACCCTGATACTACTATCAAGATCAAAGCAGCCAATAATCTACCCATTCCGGTGACGGGAGTTGCCTGGATGAACACTGAAGTCTGTGGGCAAGATCTCGGGAAGAGAGGGATAATCGTGGTCAGGGAAGGCTGTGGATCAGAAACGCCCATGATTATTGGGATGAACATCTTGAAAGACCTGAATCTGGTGTTGCTTACCAAGAGGGGGCCAAGTACTGGCAAGAAGTGACCACACATACGGCCACCCGCCGAGCCTTCCAACAAGTGGTCCGGACCTGCAATCTCCAGCGAATGACCGAAGACCAACTGCCGCTGGCCACGATCACCGTACCCCGCCATACTAGGATAACTTTACCTGCTGAGAAGGAGACCGTTATCTCGCTACCCCTTAGCACCACAAGACAGCTCGAAGGCGTGGAGGTGCTGATTGAGCCGCGCACCCCGAAGGAAGGGAAGCTGAACCCCCTAGTTGCTCGAACGCTAGCTGTTGTGAGAAAGGGGAGGATTCCTGTCAGGCTGGGTAACACGGCTAACGTGAGCGTTGACCTAGAGGCTGGGACACAACTCGCCCAAGTTTACGCCCTAACCGAAGAGGTGAACCCTATGAACCCCCTCCAGTTTGCACCGTCCACAGAGGGAGATTGGACAGTGACGGTCTCTGCCATGGCCGCTGTCGCGGATGACATCAACGCGGGGCGAGAACTACGAGAAAAGTGCCAGTTGGACATATCCCAATACTCCAACGAAGAAGTGTCCCAGGTGGAAGAGTTACTTCAAGAGCACCAGGCGTCCTTTGCCCGGCATGACACCGACTTTGGATGCACCCCCAGTATCAAGCACGAAATCCCCACAGGTGATACCGCTCCTATCCGTGAAAGGTACCGCCAAATACCTCCCCAACAATACCAAGAAGTGAAAAATCTCCTGAATTCCATGTTACACGCTGGAGTGGTACGAGAAAGCCAGAGCCCCTGGGCTGCACCAGTGGTGATAGTCAAGAAGAAAGACGGGTCCCTGAGGTTATGCGTGGACTACCGCCGTTTGAATGCTTGCACCATCCGGGACTCATACCCTTTACCAAGGATCGAAGAATCCCTGACAGCCCTGAAGAAAGCTAAATATTTTTCGTCATTGGACCTGGCCAGCGGCTATTGGCAGGTACCTATGCACGAGAAAGATAGAGAAAAGACTGCTTTCATCCTACCCATGGGCCTGTACGAGTTCGACCGGATGCCCTTTGGCCTGAACAACGCGCCGGGACCTTCCAGCGACTGATGGAGCGCTGCCTGGGGGACTTCAACTTCGACTTCACCCTCATTTACCTGGACGACATCGTAGTCTATTCGGCCACATTTGAAGAACACCTGCAACAGCTGGGCCGTGTGTTTCGTAGGTTGAGAGAACATGGCCTGAAGTTGAAACCCAGCAAGTGCCGTCTTCTGCAGCCCGAGATCAATTACCTGGGTCACCGGATCTCGGCCGAAGGTGTACAGCCGTCTTCGGAGAAAATAGCCGCCGTGCGGGACTGGCCACAGCCTACGAACGTCAGAGAGGTCCGGGCCTTCCTGGGGTTGGCCGGTTACTACCGCCGGTTCGTGAGAAACTTCGCCCGGCTTGCTGCACCCTTGCACGAATTGCTTCGAGGGACCACCAACGGCCCCAGAGGACGACCCATCAGCTGGGGACCCAGTCAGGAAGAATCCTTCCAAGCCCTAAAGGGTGCCTTGACTTCACCCCCCGTCCTGGCATATGCAGACTACAATCTCCCTTTCCAACTACATACCGATGCCAGCCTACAAGGTCTAGGGGCAGTACTTTCACAAGTACAAGAAGGCAAGGAACGTGTCATAGCCTATGCCAGTCGATCCCTACACGAGGGCGAGAAGAACCCCACCAATTATAGCTCGTTCCGGCTGGAGCTGTTGGCCCTAACGTGGGCTATGGCGGAGAAATTTGCAGGATACCTCACAGGGGCGGAAGTACTGGTCCTGACCGATAACAACCCGTTGGCCCACTTACAAAATGCGAAGCTCGGAGTCATGGAACAGCGTTGGATGGCTCGACTCTCGAAGTTCAACTACAAGATCAGATACAGGGCTGGGGCTGAGAATCAAAATGCGGACAGCCTGTCTAGAGTGTCATACCCCTTACTTACCAGAGACCGGGATGAAGAACTAGAAGGAGACGAGACGCCCGACTTTGCAAGGCTTGCCCAACAGATGATGGATTACTGCCAGTTCGTTGTGGGCGAAGTTGGAACTCCAGTGGGGGTTACACTGTGTCCCCAAGAGTTGTGCAGGCTCCAGGACCAGAACCCTGAATGGGCTCTACTCAAACAATGGGTGAAGCAAAGGCAGAAGCCCCCCCTGACACGCGGGCACGACTGTCTACCGGGACCTTGACCTTGCTCAGCCAGTGGGATCGGCTAATTCTGAGAGAAGAGGTACTATATCGGAAGGTTCTCCTGTCCCACATGTTGGAGGAATGTACACAAGTCGTGGTGCCTGCCCAATTGGCTCGTAAGATGGTGGACGAAGCACACAAAAGGAACGGTCACTTTGGAATAGACAAGACCTTTCGGTGGATTCAACAGTCCATCTACTGTCCAGGGCTCCGCAAGCTGGTCGAAGACGTCTGCAGAACCTGTCGCACCTGTGAACTGCACAAGTCCACCGAACAGCGTGCACCTGTCCAGACGATTAAAACCTCCAGGCCTCTTGAGCTGTTGATGGTGGACTATCTGCTGATCGGGACGGCGAGCAGTGGCTATCAATACTGCCTAGTCATGGTGGACCACTTCACAAAATTCGCCGTCATTGTTGCTACCAAGGACCAGACGGCCGAGTCGGCTGCACAGGCCATCTGTCGACAGTTCATCCACGTCTATGGGTGTCCGGAGAGGTTACACTCCGACCAGGGGGCTTGTTTCGAAGGCAGAGTCATCGAGGAGCTGCATCGGATGTATGGGATCCAGAAGTCGAGGACCACTCCTTACCATCCACAAGGGAACGGTGCATGTGAACGCTTTAACCGGACCCTACTTCAGCTGATCCGCACCTTGGCCGAAGATAAGAAAGATCGATGGCCCCAATTCCTTCCAGATCTAGTATGGGCCTACAACAACCAGGTCCACTCCGTGACTGGCTACACCCCTCACACTCTTCTCTTTGGCCGCCCCGGAAAAGGGGTCCATGACCTGAACCTATTCCGCCCAGAAGAAGATGTCTGCCATAACTACCCCTCCTGGCTAAATGCTCACCGCCAGAAGATGGAGACTGTACACCGGCTGGTGAGTCAACAAATCCGGGGCCAGATACATGCTGACCCACTCCCCGTGCAAGAGAAACCCTTAAAGTTGGGACAGCTAGTCTTGCTCCGTATTAAGAAGCCTCAAGGGAAACTTCGAGCCAAGTGGGAGACTGAAGTCTACCGGGTAATCGAACGCCCTTACCCCAATGGACATGTATACCGAGTGCGGGGTGAAGACAGCCACAGCACCCGCACTGTGCACCGAAATATGTTGCGCCCCTGCCGCTCCCGGCCTGACTCCCCTCCCACAGTAACCGGAGGGGGTGACGCTGCTGACATGACTGACGTCACGGACATTTCTCAACATAGAGATCACGTCGACTCTGAGACCGGTGACCCACCTACACAGACCAGTCCCTCTCCCGGAGTACTGACTGGAGTGGGGCGTAAAGACAGTGACGAGGAGGGGAACAACCGACCCTTGCGACGCACTGACCGCACCACTGCTGGGATCCCGCCCGGACGGTTCTACAGGGACGAGTATGTATGGCCCACTTCTCAACCGACCACTGTGACAACTACAGTCATCACTGCCTTGGAGCCGGCGGTTGTTGACAGGGACTGCCAACCTTTAAGTGGGGGGGTATGTAATGAAGTGGGTAGCCCTGACTGTGTTGTTATTCAAATGGACACTGCAGTGAACATTACACAGTCTGATCCCCTCCCCCAACAGCCTTGTGCTGAGGAAGAAAAAGGGCGGGAGATGATAATTAGAGATCCAGAGCTCTGTCAGGACAGACTGTGTGGTGTCTCCCGACATAGGGCTCTTTTGCAGCCGGATTCTTGGGAAGAAATACCCCGTGAGGATCGCTGTTGCAACCCCCGGTCTGCAGGACCTTGTCTTACCGAGGGTCCCACTCAAATTCAGGACATTGCCTCCGGAATTCAGGACATTGCCACTGGATTACATGTGCAGGGGCTGTGACTGACATAAGGGAGCCATCTGTGCTACTGTGATCTCCCTTCTGCTCATCGGTTTGCCCCGAGACTGAGAGAGACTTCTGTGCTGCTGTGGGCTCCCTTCTGCTCCTCTGTGTGCCCTGAGACTGGGAGAGACTAACAAAGAAAGATTCTGTTACCTGCGGACGGAGACCACAGAAGAAGACTGAGGAGTTTCCACCTTCAGCGCTGCACCGGGACCCGTCATCGTGAGACCCCAGGCCTGCTACGTGGGAGCGACACCTTCTTCTGTGATAGACTGGTACGTGATTTTAGGGAAAGTTAGGGAAAGATATCTCCATTGTTGTGTTTTTTTTTTCTTTGCTTGCTGCGTACCCGGAAGAAGTGAAGATCCAGAGACTCTAATATATACATGTGTGCAGCTAGATCAGTTGACTGTGTTATAGACATGTTTTACAGTAAAGAAATGTTACTACCGGTTAAATCTGAGTATGGGGATTCTGTTGAGAAAGATCATACACACACACCCGCGGCCTTACCACCGGTCGCTACAAATGTCTACTAGAAATCCTGAAGCCAGGCTCTAATTTATGCCCATGGTTTGGGTAGCATGAATCAAAGGGACAAGTTCCCTTTAAAGAGGTAAGTCAAGACAGGTGTCAGGTTCTTTAATATGAAAGTTATCACAGTTTAGTATTTTCAGCACTGCATGGGTTAAGTATCTGCTCCCCAGACTTTCTGACCCTTATATACTTGGGGTCTCTCTCTGCCTCCAGTGCTTGTTAAGACTCAGACAATAATTACTGTAATTTGCATCCAGCAGCCCTTTATTACAGCTGCTGGCTCCTAGGCTATTTAGGATGAAATATAAACTGTATTTACATTTCCTTTGTATATCTGAAAACCACTAATCATGGTGGGTGACGTTGGATCCTGAAGTGGCAATTTGCAGGCTAAAACATCCTGGACCCATAGGTTAATCCCTCTATACATTTTAGATAGCTACCGGCTGAACAATTGGCCAATCCACCATTCCACCGACAACAATCTCTCCGACTCCCCCATACACAGAAGCACTTGCTCATCTGAGCGTTAAGGCCCAGTCACGCATAACGACGCACCAGCGATCCCAATAACGATGTGCAGAGATCGCTGGTGCGTCGTTTTTCACCTCGCTGGTAAGATGTCAAACAGGTATCTCACCAGTGATGTCACCAACGACTTCAGCAACGATCCAGAATTATGCCAAGGTTGTTGGGAATTGTCACTCCATAGTGTAGCATTGAGATCGTTGGTCATTGTCCCTTTCAAACACAACGATGTAGAGCTCCCAGCAGGAGCGCAACGACGTAGAAATGACCCAGAGCAGTGTGTAACGATCAACTATCTCACAGCAGGGGCCTGATCGTTGGTGCATACATACATAATGACATTGTTAGCGGAATCATTGTTGCGTCACAAAATCTGTGACGTTACAGTGATCTTGTTAGCAATCTCGTTATGTGTGACAGGGCCTTTACTTTGTTCTCTATGAAAGTGAAGCTGCTAGGCTTTTATGGTGACATCTTATCCCTTTAAAAACAAATAATCAGATATGCTGGATTCTTATCTCTCACAAAATCATCTGTCAGGGGTTCCAATACACATTAGACTGTTGGCTGAACCCATCAATATTGACTGGGTCGGTTAACATTAGTCTATTGTGTATGGGGGGCTTTAGAGTTACCAAGAGCAGGAGAACAGTAATCAGATCCAAGTGAAGGCAAGTTGTAGACGTAGGGTTGAAATTCTGCTATGCCTAAAATGAAAAAAATACAGATTCTCCTGTTGAATATTGAAAAGGGAAGACCTTTATTTGTATGAAGTTTTACAGTACGCAATAAATGACATAGGTTAACAGAGTACAGCTTCTATGGAATATGGTATAAGAGGGTTCTAGTAATCCAATATGGAAGGGAATTGAGGGTATGGTGTAAACGTAGTTCTGTAATATTCCATTTGGAAGAGCTCAGTCTGCAAACGAATGTTCATGAAAATATTCGATTACAACTATCGGCCCGTCTGAACATTGAAATCATCATTATCAGGTGCACATTGAATGGTGCTAATGGGGCATATACTACAGATAACATGACTGTGATGCTAGTCACTAGTCACAGGCTAGCCATGGGGCTGGGTAGTCAAGAGGTTCGGGGTCAGATACCAAGAGGGCTCGTAATAAAGGGACAAGACAAATGTATAGTCAGGTAATGGTCCGTGCTCTGAAATCCAGAAAGGTACAAGATAAAGACAAAAAGGGGCTAGGCAAACGTAAAGACAGAAGAAAGATCCAAGGTCAGGGAAAACAAGATACGTAGACCACCGAGCTTACAGCTTCAACTGGCAATAAGTGGAGGCAGGGAGCCAGCTAAATAGTCAGGTCAACACTCTGAACAAGAGACGCATGTAGGAAACCCAACAAACCTCAGTCTATGATTGGACGGATTGAGCTGTCACTCAATCACACAGGAGAAATTGTGATGAAAAGATGCTATATGTGGACAGAATGATCATATTAAAGAGGTGAAATTGGTATGTCTAAATGGAACAAGACTTCCATGAAACATGGATATGGATGGGCAGTGGTGTAGCGCAGTGAAGTAGCAGGTGCAGTGGCAATGGCAGAAGCAACTAGGATAAAAAAGCTTTTAGTAAAAATATTAAGTACGGTAGGTGTTGTTATTTTAGTCACAGCTTCTGCAGAGAGCAACTGCCGATGAAAAACTGAGCTGGACTGCTGTGATCTGCATATGCAACAACCAAATTATAAGTTTAATAGGTAATAAATGATGATAGTATGAAATCATGTGCATATACTATTACTAATGTACTTCTGTTACTAAAGCCCAATATACCACTTTGTCAGTCTCAGTAGTTCCTCTTCTGGCCATGTGCTCAATACAGAAATGTTCAATACTATATTCATTACTAAGAGCTGTGTTTATAGGTTTATGCATTTTCTAACCCTAAGGGTCGAGACACACTGTCATGCATCAAAAATGGAGCGTTTTTGATGCATGACAGTCATGTGACTGCTGTGCGTGTTTTCTGTGAGTGTGATGCATGTGGGTATGGCTGGCTTCACATTGCGGTGTGATCGGTCCGAGCTGTCCTGGATGACCCAGACAGCCACGGACCAGATCAGCACACAGGATTGGGGGGGCTAATATGCCCTCCGGTCCAGTGTGCAGCACTGCAGCCGCCGACAGGTCAGGACCGTGGCGCCCGCAGTCCTGACTTATCAGCAGCAGGAACTGCGTGCGCTGCACACCAGACTGGAGGGCATATTAGCCCACCCAATCCTGTGTGCTGATCCGGTCCGCGGCTGTCTGGGTCATCCAGGACAGCCCGGACCGGATCACGCCGCAGTGTGAAGCCAGCCTATGTGTGCATGGCTGTATGTATGAGAGTGTGGTGTGTGAATTAGTGTGTGGTGTGTAAGTGTGCTGCTGTCGCGATGCTCAGTTTGCTCGCGGGCTTTCAGCATGCTGAGAAATCCCGCAGAGCAAACTTCAGCACCACCGACAGCATTTACCGGCGAACTCAAACACCGTTGCAAAGCAAAGGAGAAGGTTCCTAGAGCTGAAATGTCACCATGATGTCCTGATGGCCTAATAAAGGCATGCTAAACCTCTTTTGGAGTGCTGCGGTCACTTTTTGTCATATATAGATTAGTTTGGAGTTACATGTGCTGATACACTACTTAATATAATCCTTATGTCATGTTTGGGTGCATAAAGCAGATCATTCACTATATATTGCATAGGTGGAATAGACTTTCTTTCTAAATCTTTCTGTCTGATATCTTCACAGGTGTCGACTGCCTGGATATCCTTTTCTGCAATGCTGACTGCTGTATGTAGCTCTTTGGGAAACCAGCCGTCTGAGGCTCCTGGATCACCAGCCACCTCTGAGCTCTCTCTTAAGTCATACACCATTCCCTCAGACTCTGTTCAAGTACTACCTCTTCAGCAGGTGTCTCCCCAAGATCCACCCTATACTTCTCCTGAGAGATACACATCTCTTTCCTCTGTACGACTTCCCTGTCAAACATTTGCAGGGCGAGAAGCTGTTGAAAACTCTTCATTTACCAAATTTCTGCACCCAACTATTGATATGTCTCATCCATATGAATCCTGGATGAGACCTCCATCCACGGGCGGTCCTGGTGAAGAGACAGGTGTTCCTTCATGGTGGGATCTCCATGCTGGCTCCAGTTGGATGGATATGCAGCCTGGAACTGCAGGCTTTACTACAACCTCACCTCACCAGGTCCCTTTGGGGGGATATGGCTCTGATCTATGTCTTCCCCCAACACACATGCTGCCTCCTACACCTCATCTCATGGGAACATTGGAAGCCACAATGGATTCTCATGCATCCGAACAAAGCTCAGATGGTTCTCCTCGTCCAAAAACTGCCAGGCGAGCAATGCCCCGTAGTGCTGCTCAAACCGCCTGCCGTTGCCCCAACTGCCAGGAAGCAGAGCGTGTTGGTACCAGTGGAGACGTAACAAAGCGAAAAACCATGCACAACTGCCACATCCCAGGCTGTGGGAAAGCATATGCCAAAACGTCCCATTTAAAGGCTCACTTACGCTGGCACAGTGGTGATCGCCCTTTTGTCTGCAACTGGTTGTTCTGTGGCAAGAGATTTACTAGAAGTGATGAGTTGCAAAGACACTTACAGACCCATACAGGGGCAAAAAAATATCCTTGCCCTTCCTGTAGTCGTGTGTTCATGAGAAGTGATCATCTCACCAAACATATGAAGACCCATGATGGAGAGACCCGTGGGTCTACAGAGACTAAGGCCAAGAGGGAGCCAGAAGAGAGTACTAGTACTCGTACAAACTGACACTCCTTTCCTTCTAATTGAGAAGGTTCTGTGGTTTGAGGTGTGATTAAGAATGAGATCCTCCACAGTATGGTACTTGTAGTGCGTAGAATGATCTATTGTGTATTAATTTATTTGTAGATAGACCACATACCATGTTGTAGAAGTAGTGATGGGCTTGTAGACACTGCAGAAGTACAATGAGCCAGGGTAATCTAGAGACGATCATAGCAGCAGATACGGTAGGGTAGGAGAGCAGATGTAAAAAACGGGCAAAAGGGAACTCCTGTTAGGGCTTGTAGTTCCATAGCATTAAATGATCGTAGGAAGGCTAAAATGGCTTTAAAGATTTTCTCATGTTGAAATCAGATAAGGCATTGCAACTAAAAAAATGTAAAACGTCCATGCTCTAAACATTATACATATTTCCGAAATTTCCTTTTTAACGCTTTAGTGTTCAGAGTCATTGAAGGGATCGCCCATTTTGCTGCTAATCTGTTTTTTTTTTTTTGTTTTCTTTTTGAGGGTCTGCCCCTCCCGTAGAGTCTCCTTATGTTATGGGGGGAATGTCTCTATAAAACTGGGTGTGGATGGATACGGGCAGAGAACACCTCCACGCCCAGAGAAGCACCGGCATGCACTGGCTGCACCCAGGGGACCTGTAGTGTTATGTATTAACTCTTTCTCTGCCAATAAGAGGCTACACACTGTCTGGAAACCATAAGCAGTAGGCTTTACCAGATCGTACTTTATTTTTATTTATTTTTCTTTATTCTGACATGGACTTTGTGTGCTTCAGCTACTGCTAAAAAATCACTTCTTATATTCAATAAATCATAACTACATTGCTCTTAAACATGTTTGGCATTGTACAAGTGTATTTACATTAATTTGTGCATCAGTATTTCCGTGGCTTAAAGGAGCTTTATTCTATATGATGTTCTCACATAGAAGGCCTTTGTTTCTAGCACCCGGGAGGGCCATCATTACCGTACATAGGAGTCTGCGTGAAAGAGGATTCAATGTTATGCAAAGTTAAAAAGCTGCTGGATGTGGTACAATGCAAGTCAAATCATAGGGTTTCTTTTTCTTTATTACTAAATCTCCTGTCCAGCTGTTATGGGTTTATATTATTTATTAGGACCAGTCCAGCGGGAGGCCTGGAGTGGATATGGCCAGTAACTAATCTTATGTATTTTATTATGATTTACGTGTGACTTGACGAATTTCACTCATACCTATGCGGGATGATGATGGACGTTCGGATATGGTCAAAGTTGATTTACCACCCTAGAGAATGGTGGATCCATTTTACTTTATCACATTGTTATTGCATTGTAAATAGGCTGTATTTATAGGTAGTTTCAATCTTTTAAGTTAAAAGCACGCACCCTTCACTCTGTCCACAAAGATTAATCTGTTCTATATAATAATAATAATAATGGGATTCTCTTTGGACAATATCTACATGTTAGAAGAGTCTCTTGACAATAAAGTGACCTTAAAGTGTCCCTCTTGCTCGCAGTCTTAATAATTAGCAAGGAAATAATAGGCAAGCCTAGGAGTACTTGTTAGATTTCCTTACAGCGCCACCAGGCGGGATGCCATGCATTACATATTGCACATTCAAATCAAACTACATGGTGTAGGATAGGTCCAGTCCTCCAGAACGAAAGACACCCTGAGTAAATGCTGTCCAGGGCGTAATTATAGTGAGAGTCGGAGTTTGGTCACATGTGGGCTCTGAATCCAAGCGGGGCATAAAAGATCTCTTTGAGTCATATGAGAAGACAATATTATTAAAGACCTGTAATAGTTGGGGAGGCCGTTAGAGATTTTGCCTTGGGGTTGTCCCAAAAGCTTCAGGTTATGCCACTAACACGGTCCACTTAGGCCAAAAGATGAAAATCCTGATTGATAACCACTGTCAATTCAGGATTCTGTAATCGGTATAATGTATGCAAGTGCTTGTTTAAAGGGGAACTCTAGTGAGAGAAAACTTTTTAGTACAGTTGTTGCCCTGCTACCTGATGAAGCAGAGCCATACACTGCAGTTCTAGGATCTATAGATCTCTTATAAATCAATAAAATCATACCTGCTCCTAGCTCTGGCCCCCACCTCATGGAACCTAAAATCTTCAACCTGACAGCTTCATGTAAGAGCAAAAAGCAGGAGGTGTGTCGGGGTGTGGATGCTGGGGGCTGCAGGATCAGCCTACATTCACACCCCCTCACATTACTGTATAGTGAGGAGGCATGGCAGGGGGCGTGCAGACATTTAGGTTCCCTGAGGTGGGGGCCAGAGATTTTATCGATTTTTATAAGAGATCTATAGATCCTAGAACTGCAGTGTATGGCTCTGCTTCATCAGGTAGCAGGGCAGGGACTGTACTAAAGTTTTCTTTCACTGGAGTTCACCTTTAAGGTCACGTTCACATGTTCAGTATTTGGTGAGTTTTTTGCCTCAATATTTGTAAGACAAAACCAGCAGTGGGTAGTGAAGGCAAAAGGGTGACCATGTTTCTATTATACTTTTCCTCTGATTGTTCAAGTTCTGGATTTGGCTACAAATACTGAGGTAAAATACTGTGAATGTGGCCTTAGCCAAACAGCTGCTTATAAAGAGGGCTTGACCTGAAGTAGAAGCAAATCACAAACAATTAGAAAGTATTTGCACTGGGGCTTACAGGTTTATCATGTGAAGCTTTCACCTTCATTATAAAGCAAGACCAAACTTATTTGCTAATGTTTCAATGTAATAAAGGGAATTTCAGGCATGTTATGGTCTAAAAATGAGTAAGCTTTGTGTTAACCTTCCCATGCGTTTTTTGGGCAATCCTCGGGGCAAGACTAAAGGTCCCGTTACACGCTGCGACGTTCCAGAGATCCGACCAATGATCCGATGGGGCCGGGATCGCTGTTTAGCTGTCACACAGGCAGACTCACCAGCCATCAGCCAGTCTGCGCCTGACACCCGACGGTCTTTAGGATCGTTCAGGGTGCTGGGCACAGAATGGGGATCATTGGTTGACGCCCCAGTCACACACAATGATGCATGCTTGAGAGCGCCAGACCAACGACGGAAAAATGGTCCTGACCATTCTTCAATGATTAATGAACTTATCGTTGGTCGTTGCTACGTGTCACATGTAGCGATGTCGTTTTGACGTCGCTGCAACGTCACAAAACCGATGACGTTGCAACGATATCATTATTGATATTGTTGCGTGTAACGGGGCCCTAAGGCTATGTACACATGCTGTGTTTTTTATCTATATTTTTGTGCTGCATCTGTGTAGAATTTTGAGCATCATAACTGGATCCATTTTTGGGACAAATGAAGGACCCAAAATGTATGATGTTTTTGATGCATTTTTTTATTACAATGGAGTCAATAGAGAAAATGGTGGAGAAAATAGATCACTAATTGATATACTCATTCTTTTTCTGGATGCGTTTTCTGCCTCAAAAATGAACCAGTAAAAAACACAGCATCGGAGCAAAATTTCTGAAAACTCATTGACATTGCTGGGCATCACAGAAAGTGATCCTTTTTTCATGCAAAAACGAATCACAAAAAAATGGATCAAAAATGCACTGTGTGAACAAGGCCTTAAAAGTCCCTATTTTACTAATCGACATGTTGGTATGTATTAACCTCCTCTCAGACATGCATCCAAAATTTCCAGACTGTTGATCTCTACTTAAAGCACCACTACAGCATTTTTTTATTGCACCGCTGTAGTGGGACGTCAAATGTAAGTCCCCTGAGCCCTTCTGCTGTCTTAATCCCTTTCCTGCGGCGCTCCGGTCATGCTGCGTTGAAAGTGACAAGAGATCCATTGTTTCATGAGAGGCTTGTTCTGGTTCTCATAGAGATGTATTGAGCGCCTGTGGCATAGCTTCTGACTTCCGGCTATTCAGAAGCTATGGGCACAAGATGGCTCTGCGGGACTGGAGTGGCTTGGTACAAAGTATGAAAATGCAGGAAAGTGAGTATACGACTAGGAACGAGGGCTTAGGCTGGCTTCAGACTTGCAGATGCATCTGCAGCGTTTTGCAGATGCATCTGCAAGCATCTGCATGCAGACCGCGGCCCCTATGTTTATAATGGTGCATACGGCGGTCTGCAGATGCTTGCAGACTGCCGTGCGCACCCATTCACTCCTATATGTGATCTGTGCGCAGGCGGATGCCTGCACACAAATCACACACTCCCGCCCGCACCATGGACACCGGAGCCTAATAGTTTCTGCATCTAACAAAACAAGTTCTACAAATGACACATAAGATTTGGGTCTCTGCTACACATTTGGGGCCCAAATAATGTATCTCATGATGTTGAAACCACTAAATTTGTGATGACGTTAAGAAACCAAATAAAAAAAATATTGGTCTGATTTGTGATGAGTTTGTGTGTTTTGTTGGGGCAGGCACACAGTGGTGCAAGAGCTTGGATCTCAGTCTGCTCCTCAACAGGCGTCGAGATGTATAATCCATGAATCAGCGTCTCCTGTGAGATTTGTGGTCTCTACGGGTGTGATCCTGGGATAGGACTGTTGTATGATAAGCAGGAGCCATACATATACCCAGCCAGTAAGTTAAACAGAAGCTTCATCTTGTCTACATGTAATACCTGTTTCACACAGGCAAATGATTGGTGCATCTGTAAAAAAATATTAATGTGAAATACAGTACCCTGTTCACATGCATTGGTCAGTGTGCAATCCATTTGCACACAGACATTTAAAGAGAATCTGTCAGCCGGTTATTGTTATTTAGGGTAAAGCTACACTGGGGTCAAACTCGCATAAGTGAAATGTGAGATAATCTCGCATTTCACTCGGACCAATGTTAGGCTGGCTTCACACCACAGTGTATGAACCGGACACCCCCAGATCCGATTCCGGCCCCATAGTAACCCTATGGGGCCAGAATACGCCGGATGAATGTCTTTTGGCATCCGGTTTTTGGATGTCCGGGAGCAATTGTATTTTTCTCCCGGACACAAAATCGGAGCATACAGCATTTTTGTGTCCGGGGGGAGAAAAATCTCCCCAAATCGGATCCTCCCGGATCTGGGGCTATTTGACGCTCCCTAGCATGGGAGCCTATGGGGCCGGATTGCCCCGGTCCGGGAGGATCCGGGAACCGGACACCTGCGGCTGCATGCTGCTGTTATTTCAGGACCCCGGCTAGCTCCCCGCGAACCTCGGTCCTGATTCATCAGCAGCGGCAGCTGCATCCGGCTGCACACCGGACCAGAGGGCATATTTGCCCTCCGGTTCTGTGTGCCGATGTGGCCGGTGCTGTCAGGTTCATCCCTGACAGCCCCGGATCGGATCTTGCCATGGTGTGAAGCCAGCCTTAGTCAGGCAGCTCACCTGCGAGTCTCGGATCACTCGCACCCATATAAGTCTACAGGTATAAGTGAAATATTGCACTGCAGTGACACACATGCGAGTGCAGCACATATACTCCGAGGCTGGCAATGGAAGAGATAGGAAGAATTATCTCTCCCTCCTTTCCGCATCTGGGATCAGATCCAGGATCAGATCAGAGTTGCATAACACTCAGCTCATGCTCGCAGCAGAGCCTGAGCGGAGGGTCATTGGTATAACGTATTCGATGTTCTTCTATCGAATGCCTTATGCTAGTGTGCCTCTACACTTATTCTGAGAGCAGAATGACATAGGGGCATGTAGACCCTGCTATACTCATCTGAATTAACCCTACTACTGTTAGCTTACCTTTTGGCTGGAGTTACACTTGCGTGAGCCTTGCCTCGCATTAACCGTCACAGCCACCGGCTCTCCGGACAAGAGTGTGTCATCTGCTGTATCTCAAGTATTTCTATGCAGCTGCATGCTCCTGTCCAGAGAGCGATCAGCTATGTCGGGTGATGCCGTGCGAGGCTCGCGTGAGTCACACACTAGTGTGACTGCAGCCTTATTCTGTAATTACTGATTCATGCATAATGATGTTGTTTCTATAAACATACTAGAACATTTATGCTAGAAACATGTTCAGAAGTGGACCGCCCTTTAAAAAATTTAAATTAGATACTCTTCTATTTTTTGTATTAGATTATCATTATAAAGTCAGCATTAAATATTGAAAGGATAAACCTGGATTCACACAGTTTTTTGATGCAATTAGCAATGTTTTTTTTTTTTTCCAATCTGTGGTCAAAATCCAAAATGATCAAAAAACACCACACATAATGAGGATTGAGTTAACTTAAAATGTGTCACATTGGCTCATTTTGGTGCTTTTTAATGCCTTTTACACCAAACCCATTCTAGCTAGGAGACCTCTCTTTCTCTCTGAAGTCTGATACAGCCATCAGAACTCATACAAGAAAAACCTATCTGTGGTTTTCACGGATGAAACTTCAACTTATTAATGTATGGAGCTGTCAGTTTGACATCGATTGCTGTATACAGCTTATGCTGAGTTCACATGTCCAGAATTTCTCTTAGGGCAGAGACACACTTATGCAAGATGCTTGCAAGTATCTTTAATGTGTGGCACCCCAAGGGTCCGGGTGACACAGTGGCGTTGCCTCTTTCACCCGGGGTAATGTCATGCCTGGGAGCAGGAGACCCCACGCAAGATATCCCAAGCATTCACACACCTGTCCTGACTCTGGCCAGAAGGGGGACCTCTGAACCCTTGTTTGTAAGGGAGCTGCTCTCTCTGGTAGGAGGACGGGATTAGGAGTAGGAAAGGCTGGGAGGGAGGAACAAGTCGTTAGTCTAGTCTACACGAGGAGTCTAGAGAGTCGAGTTGAGACGAGGAGTGTAGGAGGAAGGTCCTGGAGAGTGGAGCCGTTGAGAGGCTCACTCCAGGCCGCGCTAAGAGTCCTGGGTCACTCAGGACCTGCAAGATCAGCCGACCACTCCTGGAGATCGGGAGACTGCACATTTCCCGGCCACACTTCAGATCTGGTGGCACAGCAGTGGAGAGGGCCCAGTGCTGTCAGTGATCCGGCAGGGTCCACGAGGGGCTTGGGCTGCCTGCCTTACAGCAAAGCAAGGAAGAGAGAGTGCGAGAGAGAGGGCCGCAGAGTAGCACCAAAGCACTGGGACCCTAAACTGGGGAAGTGCAGCAGGCAGACCTCAAACATCTGGCGGGGTAAAATCCAACTACTCCATGGCTGCTCGGATCCTCTTGGACCTGGTCATCAGTGCCCTGGACTGCACCATGTGGACATCACTACTATCTCATTAGACTTTTACCATTATCCCTGGGGCCACGCTCTACCTGTGGGGAGCGATATCACCCAGGCTGCCATTCCATCGGCCCCAGAGGTCCCACAGCAGCGCTGGTCACCCTGACCAGAACAACCACAGGTGGCGTCACAAACTTATCCCCTGTGAATAATCCACTTTTTCTGCATGCCCAGCGCCAAGGAGCTGGGTCACCGTGACCTCCTCAGAAATCACCGGCTCAGTTTCCGAGTACCCCACGGCCCTGGTGGGCGTCGCACATGCATTTTGTATGAGTCACAAAGCGAGGCGCCGGCTTTTTGGAAAGAAGCGTGGAGCTGATTGTTTTTCTATGGAGCTCCATGCTCCCATTGTGTTTGCACTACTCTTTTTGCCAACCGATTGCCGTTGGATCTGTTCTAAGAGCAGGAACACAATTATGCAAGATGAATGCGAGTGTCTTGCATGCATCTCACATGACTCTCCCAGCCCGACCCCTGCCTCTCTGAATGGGAGTGTGGAACTCTATAGAAACACAAGAAGCTCAATGTTCCCATTCAGAGAGGCAGTGGCCGGGCTGGGAGAGTCATGTGAGATGCATGCAAGGCACTCTCATTCAGCTGGCATAATTGTGTTCCTGCTCTTAGAACAGATCCAACGGCAATCTGTTGGCAAAAAAAAGTTGTGCAAACACAACTTTTTGTCCTTTGTGATAAAAATCATTTTTGCAGGAGTCTGTTTTTAACTTGGGAGTCTATGAAAAACAGATACAATAACTGATTGCTATGTAGCCATCCACTTTTCTTTCATTTTAAAGGATCCATTTTCCATAGACTCCCATGTTAAAATAAACAGATCCTGCAACAATCAATTGAATCAAAGATGACAAAAAAATTGTGTTTGCACAACTTTATTCGCCAACGAATTTCTGCTGAATCGGTTTTAACGGATGATTACTGGACATGTGAAATTGACCCAAAGCGGTTTGAGTTGTCGTCATGTGATTTACACACTTAGGGCACTTTACACCACCACTTTCTGTCTACTGCTGAACTTACTGGTTGCAGTGAAATCATGGACAATTGCTCTCATTTGTACTGTGACAAATGATGAACTATGTGTCCATGATTTCACTGCAACCAGTAAGTTACTGAGGCACCAGAATGTGCGCGTGTAAAGGTCCCTTAGCACTTTGCCACAACCAACTTATCTGTCCAACTTTGTGAACCAACTGAATGGATTGCAAGTAAATGAAAGTCAGTGACAACTTGTTTCATTTGAACAGCCATAAATGGAGCATGTGTCCATGATTTCACTGCAACTGCAGTAAGTTGATTCAGAGAATTTGAAACAGATAATGAATAGGTTGTCATGTTGTAAAGTGAGCCCTATTAAGTGCAATTCAACAAAGATATCTGATCAATATCTGATCAGATTCTCCTGTTGCCCGTGGAAAATGGACATTGCTCCATGTTGTACACAGCCACAAAATGGAGCAATGTATCCATGATTTCACTGCAACCAGAGATCTGTTCA
This sequence comes from Allobates femoralis, assembly GCA_033576535.1. Classification (NCBI taxonomy): domain Eukaryota; kingdom Metazoa; phylum Chordata; class Amphibia; order Anura; family Aromobatidae; genus Allobates; species Allobates femoralis. The sequence goes on from JARQOC010000006.1 coordinate 360,065,877, forward strand.
GATATTGGACTCAGATATCTGTGTGTGTGAAGTGGCCTTTACAGACATGTGCCAACAATCTGCTTTTTATAATTCTTTCAATGCTCAGTGAAAAACTACAGCCCCTGCTTCATTGATAAAAGAAGTACGGTAAATGAAGTCAGTCGACAAACTGTAAGTTTGAAAATTGCATATGAGTCGAGTGTCCATGTGATGACTGCTGGAACTAGCAAGTAGAGATGAATCCTGACAGTGAGTATATTACATGCTAAAATTCTTAGTTTTATAATGAAATAGGTTGTCCATGTTTGTGATGAAAGTCTGCAGTCCCTCTATATTAAATGCAGAATTCTGAATTCTGAAAGTACATGCACTATATGCTGTCAGGATTCTCCTGTGCCAGTGGTAAGAGCAGGCACTTATGCCAATTAAATGTGCATGCCTCGCTCAATAGAAGTGAATACATCTAGTTGAGATGTGACCGTTTGTATGCAAATTGCATACTTGTGGTTACATGACCTCCCACTCTTATCACGGACACCGGACAAACCTGACAGTGTGCAGTGCACATACTGTGAGGAAGGTGTAACAAACTAGCAGTATCCCACTCTGGGGATGGCAAAATACATTTGTCTGGGAGACACCTTGGCAGTGGCGTAACTTCAGGCCTCGGGGCCCCGATGCGAAAGCTCCAACGGGGCCCCCAATTATTGCAAATCTTTAGTAGTATTAGTCTTTTTCTATGGGCCGAAGGGACGTTTGGGGCCCCCCTAGGCTGCAGGGCCCGGGTGCGATCGCAACCCCTGCACCTATTGTAGTTACGCCCTTGCACCTTGGACTGCCACATCAAGTGCCATAACAGAGCCCCTGCTGTCAGCTGTGCCCAGGGCAAATGGTACACCACCTCCTCTTCTTTAGGCGGCCGTCACACGCTACGATATCTTGAAAGATATCGCTTGAACGCGCCTGATTAAACATCGTGTGAACGATGTCTCTACGTGTGACGGCAAGATACGACGAGCGAAAAGTGTTCAAATCGCAAGATCGAGATCTGAGCTCCGGACCTCAGATCTAGCGATGAACGATTTTACAAACAGCTTCATCGTGGTGTATAACACCACGATGAACGATGTCCCAGCGGCAGAGCCTATGCTGGGAGATGGTAACTATGGTACACGTCGGGTTACTAAGCGATGCGCGGCGCCTAGTAACCCGATGTGTACCATAGTTACCAGCGATCTCGCTGGTCCACATCGCTGGTGAGTCTGTCTGTGTGACATCTCACCAGCGATGTGAGCGATATTGTAAGCGATCGCGCGTGCACGTGATCGCTTACAATATCGCTAGCGAGATCGTAGCGTGTGACGGCCGCCTTAGATACGCCATTGTCACATGTCCATGTATTTTTGCAAATGTAGAAGAGAGTCACAGCACTCTCAGGAGTTTTTTGTTTGCAAAAGTGAAGGTTTTCTTTTAATAGGTCAGACAACATGCGACTTGGCAAAAACAACTTTTCGGTCACAACATCGGGGCCTTTTTCACAGAGTCGCTATAATTAAAATACAGAAAAAAAGTGTCAAATAAGAAATATACATACATATAAATTAACATAATCATCAAATATCATCTAGTGAACATGAAGTAATTTTGCAAATGACTCACCGTGGCCGGGACTCCGGTTTAGACAGGCGATGCTTCCTTCCTCCTTGTCACGGGTGGACCGCGCCTGCCGGTAGTGGGGCCCGGTAGAAGGCAGATCAAAAGTTGAAGACGTCTTGTAAGGAACAGATTAAAGGGGTTTAATTTATTCGTGACGCCACCTATGAGTAGTTTCGGTAATCGTTACCGACGCTGCGGAACCTCCGGGGGATGGACAGCAGCAAGATGGAACGCTCCCCACAGGCTGAGCGGTGATCCCCGGAGGCTGGAGCTGCTTAAGATGTTGTGCGGCAGCTGCGGTTACCTTGTAGTGCGGACGGACAGTTTATAAGGAAGCACGAACACAGAAAGTCTCTGCAACGGGTCTTTACTGTAACCAGCAGGCAGTACATGGTATACAGTTTACGGGTAGTGGACCGGGTGGACTCAGCAGTGATAGTGTCCCTCAGAGATCCGCAGTGTTCCTCCATTCTAACTTAGTGGTTGCCAGTGTCGCCCAGGAATACCAGGTCGGGTACGGGGAGGCTGCTTCAATGCCCTATCCAAGTTGTACGTTGTGGATGTTTTGGGGAGCCGTTGATCCCTCAGTGGGAACACCGCTGGTTAGACGACTGGAAGTTGGCTGGTGGTGGGGTGCTCCTGTGAAGCTGCTCCTCCACGCTTCTGGTTCGCGTAGCAGAGGTGAACTGCTGCCAGCTTCGGTACCAGTGAACCGGCTGTGAGGTTGTGGGCACGGGAGTCTTTTGGAACCCGTGGTAATGATGCCCGATCCCGGTTGGTAAGGCCTCAGGTGCTAACACCCGACCGGTGACGGCCCGGGGGCTGCACGGGGTGCGGAGCCCCCGCTCCTACTCCAAGTTCTAGACTGCTCAGGTCAAGTTCTAGACTCCTTCTCTGTCCGTTCTAGACTAGCTAAAAAGATCAGTTCTCCTACACACTTCCCTAGCACTCCGCCCACCAGGACCCTGGATTGGTCCTCTGTTCTAGGTGATGCATGTAGGGTTGGATCTCAAAGTTAACTAGATCACTGCTGTGTCAGAGAATATTGCGGCTGCATTTATGGCTGCAATACCCTCTTGTGACGCACTCGTTGCGGGGCGCCACACAAACAAAAAACTCCTGAGTGTGCTGTGATTCTCTTCTACGATTGCCTACGGGCCTCTACCACCCCTTCACTAGCACCTCAAGACTACATTGAGTGCACGCCATTCACATCAGCTTTACATGCATTTTTGCAGACTGAGTGTTCCACATAAAATTATTATTATTTATTTGTATAGCGCCATTATATTCCATGGCGCTTTACATGTTAAGAGGGCAGACTAGGACAAGTAACATAGTAACAATACAAGTAACAATAGCTGTGGACAATTCTAACGTACAGATACAATAGGGGAGAAGATCCTGTCCGCGAGGGCTCACAGTCTATGAGGGGCGGGTGGGAATACAGTAGGAGGGGGAGGTGTCGGTCGTGAAGCGGTGCGGTGGACTGGGTCTCATTACAGGTTGTAGGCTTGGCGGAAAAGGTGGGTTTTCAGGCCTCTTTTGAAGGTTCCCAGGGTAGGGGAATGCCTGATGTGGTGGGGCAGTGAATTCCAGAATCTGGGTGATGCACGGGAGAAGTCCTGTATGCGGTTGTGCAAAGAGGAGATGAAGGGGGAGTAGAGGGGGAGTTCTTGGGAGGATCGCAGGTTGCGTTAGGGTAGGTATCGGGAGACCATGTCAGAGATGTATGGAGGGGACAGGTTGTGGATGTCTCATCGCTATTGGACTCGGTGGCTGGTGTTCCTGCCTCGGCCACTGGGAGGAGCCGGTTTCCTTCGGCTGATAGCGCCGGTGATAGGAGGGCCTTGTCCTCATATGGACCTGCTCCTGCGATGTCTGCCTCTGTCGCTGAGCGCCGCCGTGTTTCTCCTTTGGGTGGTGTTGGTAGCAGAGGAGCGGGCCCTGGAGAGGTGTCTGTTAGGCGCAGCCTTCGTTCTTCTGTCAGAAGTGGGGTGGGCGGAGCCAGTCGTGCATCACCATCTGGCCTGGTTCTAGGGGCAGTCCGGATGAGATCATCAGGCTGTGAGCTCCAACCTATGGGAGGTAACCGCGCCCTTCAAATACATTGGAGCCTGGCTTGCAGGCCGCCAGATATAGTTTTGGTTCCCCAGTGATAGTGTGTTTAGTTTCGTGTCTGACCTTGCCTGGATTTCTGACTCTGCCTCTGCCTATTGATTTTGTACCTCAGCTGCCCTCTTGGTTTTTGCCCTTGACCTTTGCCTGGATTTTTGACTCTGCTACTGCCTGATGATTTTGTACCTTCGCTGCCCTCTTGGTTTTGACTCGGACTTCTGACTTAGTCTTTCGGGTCTTGATTTTTCCCTGGCGACCTCCCTGCTCTGTTGCTCATATAGGCAGCTCCGCTGTAATTCCTGATCCCTGTATAGGGGTTAAGAGTCTCGGGTTTTCTCGGGGTGCTGCTTTACCAGCAGCTCGGCCTCACAGCGGATGGTCGTCACAGTGGATGGCTTTGTATGTTATGTTTAGTGTTTTAAACCGGGATCTCTGAGAAGCAGGGAGCCAGTGAAGGGCTTGGAGGAGAGGGAAGAATCAAGGGTAACCCGAGGCACTTTGCATGGGGGACTTGTCATGGAGACTTGTCAGATTTTAATTTGACTCTCAGATGAAACACGCCAATGACAGTCTATGGGTCTGGGAAAACAATCACACAGCATTCAAATGCTACACATGTGTTGTCTGCCTTTTCCACACTGCTATTATGAGAAGCTTGAGAAACCTTAATCATATATATTTTTTTTCATCAGAGAAAACTTATGAGGCTGTGACAAAACACTAATGACGAAAACTGGCACATATCAAATACAGATGAGACTTGGACGTGTTGATGAATTAGTGTTAAGTCTGTATGGCATCTGATTTAATACATCAACATTTTAAAACGTGCACACGGAAGAAAAAAATGACAATTTGATGAAATATGAATTAGAAAAATGGACATACAGAACAGTATTTTTGTGGTGAAAAATGGATGGTTTTGCATATCCTTGTGTAAACCTGGCTTAAAGGAGAATTCCCATTTCCAAGATCCTATCCCAATATGTAATAGGTGTAATAATAACAATATCAGCAAATCCCTCCAATTAGAAATGTAGTATAGTTCTCCTGATTAGCCATGTCACTTACCTCATGTGCAGGACAATGCAGCTTAGGTATCCATGGTTATGGGCACGCACAACCAACTAACTAACTTGCTTTCACTATACTCATATGAATGGTCGTAACCTTGGATACCTAAACTGCGATGCCATGCGCATGAGGTAAGTGACATCTAATATATAAAGCTGAGTGTATGTGTGGGTGTATGTATTAGTGTGGCAAGCCATGCCCACTCTGCATAGCCATGCCCACTTTGTATAGCCACGCCTACTTCAGTCTGTATCTCAAACTCCTCCACATAGTCCCGTCCCGCCCCCCCCGGTGAAAGGGGTGGGGCTACCTGAAGGGGTGGGCTGTGTAGGGGCGGGGCTATGATACATAAACACACATAAATACATCACCATGTAGGCGATATTACCATATATGAGCACTACGACCATATAAGGGCATTACGCTTGGGCAATGCTGGGCTCTACAGATAGTGGCTTTATAAGAAGAACTATACTACATTTCTAATTGGAGGTATTTGCTCATATTATTATTACACATACTACATATTGGGATAAGATCTTGGAGATAGGTTATACCCCTTTAAGGCCACAGAATTTATTGGACCAGTCACGTACATAAATGTGCCCTATTACATAGTGGATGTGTGAATGAGCTGCTTGCTAGTTTCATGCACTAATCTGGTCATGTAATCAGTATGTTGAGGTTATTTGGCACATAGGCAAACATTTGTTTATTTGTGTGAACATACTCCAAGCCACTGAAAGGATCTAAAGCCTAGTTCAGACACTATTCACTCTGAAGAGTTGAGCTATATCTCTTTGTATATAGACCAGGGGTAGATAATATCGGGCGATATACTTGAATTATTATTGCACCTCACCACATAATATTTAGAGGAGGAGTAACCTCTAAATGGTTATATTGCAGATTCCCTCTGAGGATACAGTAAAAGATATAGCACTGCCATGTATCATGTGTTGCAATAGTTGCTAAAAGAAGATTTTAACACATTAGGCTTATGTTTGTTAGCCATAAACTGTACATACAGACAGGTTAAATCCAACATATAAATAAAAACAGAAGGGGGTCACAAGCCAATATCGGTCCTATAGGGAAGGTGCTCACCCTTGACGCGTTTTGCGAAAGCTGCCTAGTTTTACCTTGGCTGGCATTGAAAATAGGGTGGAGCACACACTTGTTTTTTGCCAGCCGAGGGGGAAATTAGGCAGCTGAGGGTGGCAGCTCGCAGTTTGCCTGCTTTCATCAGGCTAGATTATAAAAGCTGCGAAGCCCCACGTGGGTTTTTTTTTTAAATAATTATTTATTTAACACCCTACAACGCCAGGTTGGTTGCCATACACTAATGTGTATGGCAACCAAGCATATTCACTGTCCAGATTGAGGAAATCCAGTCTGACTACAACAGCCAATCACAGAGGCTCTCGCAGAGTGTGAGCTCCTGTGATTGGCTGTTTGTTTGACAGTGCAGTGAATATGCAATTAGCTTAATAGGCGGCCCGGAAGTAGCAGCGGGAGACTATTAAACCTGATCTATCTATTCTATCACGTTATACAGCATGAGAAAGACCATGTTAAAAACGCATTGCACCACACTCGCACCACAGTCACACCACATTCATCACTCTGGCACCATACGCGCACCACACTCGGACCACACTCGCACTGCACTCGCATCACTGTCGTGCATGACAAATGCTTCGTTTTTGATGAATGACAGTGTGCCTTCAGCCTAAAGCTAAAAGTAGTGACAAAAGTCAAATAATACGTAAGTAAGTCATTTTGATATTGCTGGGCATATTTTCATTATTATTGGCAGTTTTTAGCACTCAAGATGGAGTGACTCAGGGGCTAGAAGACCTCTTTGCCACAAAAGACACTGGTATTAGGGTCTGTGAACACAAAGTCTTTTTCAGGTGGGCGAACCCATCAGGTTTTTCAAGAGGAAGACACTGGGTTGTTTTTTATTTCCTGAATACTCTTTATTACTAATTTTTGCCATTTCCAGAGCACATTTAACAGCCTGAGCTGTTATTAACGTTTTTTTTTCACAGCATTTTTTTGGCATCTACTTTTATTGCGAATCTCTGGAATTTTTTTTTAATCTCCTTTTAAAAATAAGGAAACTTCCAGCAAAAATTCTGTCAAAATGCTCAGAAAGATGCCCAAGTCTCTTCTGAGCATTGTTTATTTGCTTTCCCATTGACTTATAAAGAAGAGCATTTTTAGAGAGGAAAATGCCTAAAAAAAAAATCAGTCTCTCACTTCTAACCACTTGAAGGCATTGAAAACCTGAAGTGGTTAAACTATGCTTTAGCATGTAATTTTTACTAAAATAATGTACATGTCCATTCTTTTGTGTGTTTTCTGGGTGCTTTTTAGGCAAGTGGCAGACCCACCTCAAAAAGGATCCGAGGTGTGGCGAGGAGGGAAAGTTTAATCTCTCCATCTACTCCATTGCTGGTCTCTGAATATATCGCACTGCACCTGGATGACATGTGTTGAGCCCCTAGCCCTGGGGTACTCCGGTATCAGGCTCAGATGGGGTTTCATGGGATGTCATGGGTGGCGGTGCCTGAGCCCGTGGCCTGGGTGACACTTCAATAAGGGGTTATGTACAGGGGATAAGAGTTATTGTCACATGATGCCACCTGTAGTACCTGGTGAGGGATCACCAGCGCCACCACAGTCCTCCTACAGGTGGAGCTGGTCCTCCGGGCAGCGTTCCTGTAAGCAAACAGGTTGAATTCTGTAGCACAAAGACACAGAGGCAAAGTCACTCTCCCGGGTACTTTACTGTAAACAGTCATCAGCATACAAGTCCGCAGTTCAGCAAAGTTGCTAGAGAAACAGGTAGCTCTACAGGTGGCTGCAAGTGGATGCCAGGTGGTATGGTGGTACCCGTGGTATGCCTTAGTTGACGAACCGTGTCCTTTCTTCCCCGCCTAGGATGAGTTTATACCCAATGGCTCCTTGAAGGTAGTCTTGGGGCTCCCCTCCCTCGTGGTGAGGAAGCAGACAGACCCCTCCATCTGGCAGGGTGCAGCAGCCGGTGAACAGACCGCAGCAGCCGGTTGACGACTTCAGAGGTAGGCTCTGGCCATTTCCTCGGATCCGGCGTTCCCGTGGTGGACTGGGGAATTCCCTGGAGTATGGTCGCTCCACGCTGGGGTTCCCCCTTTCTCTCTAGGGCCCAGACTCCCTCGTCAGGCACCCTCTCTCAGGATCCCCTCAGGATCCTCTCTCATCTTCCCTCCGGATCAGCGTAGAGATGCCCAGGTTAACCTTCCGCCTCGCTCCACACTCCTCGACTCCTCTCCAACTCCCTTCTCCTCACTAACGACTCCCTTTGACTCCCTCTATAGGTGACTATATCTCCCTCCCAGGAGTAACCTCCCACTTCTACTCTAATGTGGGAGTGCAGGAATGGGTCCCACTCACCAACCTAGGATCCACTTGCAGCTGGGGAAAATGACACAACGTTTATGCAGTACAATACCCCACTGTGACGCCTGACCATGTGGGGCGCCACACATCTGAGTGCAGTCTTATTTTCACTCACACCCATACACTTGCATAGGTTCGAGTGAGCCAAGACTCGCTGACAATCGCAAAATAGTGAGATTTTTTTTTCCTCAGTTTGATTAGAGCTGAGGAAAAAATTGCAGATCTGAGCTGCATCACTGTCTAACATGGGGCCGAGTGCAATGCAAACTTTTCTCGCACAGCATTTTTGCGACTCATACGCTAGTGTTACTCGACCCAAAAATAGCAAGTGACCCTATTACAGAATTTGCCTTACACCTGTGCTTTGTTTGCATGTGCTTGGTATGACCTGAGGTAGACAGTCCATGAGAGCTTTCAATCTCTGAAAACTTACATGCTCTTAAGCCTCATTCAAGCATCCATGTTTCAGGTTCTGTGTTTTGCACATAAACGCTCAAAATTTTAAAAACAATTTTACAAACGAAAAAACAGACCCACACTGAATGTAAAAATGTGCACACAGACCACAAATGCATGAAAATTCGATCCAACATACTCATGAAAGATGATCGATGACTTTCTTTTATGCAAAATTAAACGGATGTCTTAATAAAGTCTCAAAGCTTGACCCAGTTGACCCAGCATGGCCAAAAACAAAGACACAAAAATCAGACTGGCTGCAGTGGTCAGCCAGAAAAAAAAGGCAATCCCTTTAAGGTCCTGTGTCAACGCTGCTTTTTTGGTGCAGAAATTTCCTGCAGGAAAAACACTGCAAAACTGCACCCTGTGCCAGAAAAACGCACCACAAGACAAGTGTTATGTTGGCTTTAGGCTCTGTTCATACTGGGGAGTCTGATGTGCATTCTTAGGCTGGCTTCACACTGCAGGATTATCACTGATCAGTGTCCATCCAGTTTGGGTGCCAAAACCAGTAGTGTCTCCAAAACTCAGAACAGGTGTCAATCTTTAATTATAGTTTTTCTCTGCAAGTTCCTCTCCTGGTTTTGGCACACAAACTGGATGGACACTGCTCAGTGAAAATGATGCAGTGTGAAGCCAGCCTTAGGCCGGCTTCACACTACGAGTGTGAACCGATTCATGGCTGTCCAATTGAGCCAGATAGCCTCGTACCGGATCAGCACACAGAACCGGAGGGGGCCAGTGTGCAGCCGGACGCAGCTGCTGCTGCTGCTATGTCAGGGCCGCGGGGAGCTAGCCGCGGTTCTGAACTGTCAGTAGGGGCTGGCGCTGAACTTCAGTACCGCCAGCTGTCCCCTCCTGACAGTTCAGGAACGCGGCTAGCTCCCCGCGAGCCACGGTCCTGACTTATCAGCTGCAGCAGCTGCGTCCGGCTGCACACCGGACCGGAGGGCAAATTAGCCCTCCGGTTCTGTGTGCTGATCTGGTCCGGGGCTGTCTGGCTCAAGCGGACAGCCACGGATCGGATCACATTCGTAGTGTGAAGCCGGCCTTAGACTTCCTAGTTGCTCAGCCTGTGGTAGGGCGTTGGCGGTGGTTTATTCACTGATGTTCAGCTTTGTAGGATTTAACTTTTTGATTGTGTCAATTGAAGGTTGTGGCTGCTGGAACACCTTCTCCCTTTAAGTATGGCTCAGCACATTCCTGGATGCTGACTATAGCATTTGCATGCCTCTTGCATACCGGTCTTGTGTTGGAGTTGCTGCTGAAACTCTAATCGTTGCTTGGTGTCTGGTGAAGTATACCTTGTTGTCTATTCATTCTCTATTTGTTTTTGTGTTCTCCCTACACACAGATTGTACCTACCTGACTGTTTGCTGTGTGGTGCTGTTTCCATGGGTTCCATTATGGTTCACCTCCTGAGGTTGGAGTTGGGGGTTCAGCTCAGGGCTGGAAAGGAAATAGGGGCAGGTCAGAGACTCAGGCCTCTCTACCATCAAGGGTACCCCTGAGTTAAGGAAAATCAGGGTTTCCCTAGCCTGAGGGGCAGTTTAAAGACTCAGGTTCCTTTCCTCCTTTTCTCCCTAAGTTCCCTGTGACAGCACGCTTTTTTGGTTGCAAATTGTTGCCATGTGTTTTTCTAGTATAGTCAATGGCTGGGAGGGCTACAAAACACAGCAAACAATTAACAAAAGCATTATTTTGTCTTGACCACAATCTGTACCTATACTGCAAGGGGAAAAAAAGCATCATGGGCACAACCCTTCAGAATTCTCATAGACTTTGTTAGGATAAGGATAGGCATGCAGCTTTGTGGTGACAAAAGGTGACTTAGACGCTGAAAAAAAGCATAAAAAAACCGCAGCGTCGGCACACAGCCTAAGGCCGGAGGCACACTGAGCGAGACGCATGCGAGATACTCGCATGAATCTAACATGACTCACCCGTAATGGCCGTCGACTCTCTGGAGAGGAGTGTGAAGCTGCATAGAAACACAAGCAACTAACACGCTCTTATTCAGAGAGGCGTCAGCCGTTCCAGGTGAATCATGTTAGATTCATGCATCTTGCTCCGTGTGTCTCCGGCCTTATACATGTGATAAATTTAACCAATCTAAAAGTGCAAAAACACGGTTCGCAATTGTGCACCAGTTTTTGCCAGTGACAGGTCTCCGTTCACATGCAGTGGCCTAAACCTGCCGCTGTGGTATTTTCATGGATCCCTGCAGAATCGTTTAATTTTGTAAATAAACGGCTGTTTCACCTTGAATACCATGTGGCCAATATGTCTTATTGGAGGTTTGCAACAATGGAGGTAATTTAACCAAGCAACCTTTGGTGTACATGTAAAATAACTAATCATTTCAGCTATGTTACATCTGATATACTAGCTGTGAGCCCGATGCAAATGCATCGGGATTCTAGAACGTGCATTAATTTGCTTATAGTAGTTATAGCTGTTAGCCTGATGCAAATGCATCGGGTATCTAAAATATGTTTATTGTTTTTTTAAACATTTTTAAATAATAATCGCATCATCAATAGCAATAATATAAGCCATAGCATTATTATTAGCAGTAATAGCAGTATTAATAGCATTATTAGCAGTATTATGAGCATTAATAACAATATTAATAGCATTAATAGCATTATTATTAGCATTAATAGCATTATTAATAGCATTATTAGCATTAATAATAGCATTAATAACATTATTAATAGCATTAATAGCATTATTATTAGCATTAATAGCATTAATAATAGCATTATTAGCATTAATAATAGCATTAATAACATTATTAATAGCATTATTATTAGCATTAATAACATTATTAATAGCATTAATAGTATTATTATTAGCATTAATAGCATTAATAATAGCATTATTAGCATTAATAATAGGATTAATAACATTATTAATAGCATTAATAGCATTATTATTAGCATTAATAGCATTAATAATAGCATTATTAGCATTAATAATAGCATTAATAACATTATTAATAGCATTAATATTAGCATTAATAGCATTATTATTAGCATTAATAGCATTAATAATGCCATTAATAGGATAAATATTAGCATTGATAGCATTAATAGCATAATTAATAGCATTAATAGCATTATTATTAGCATTAATAGCAATATTAATAGCATTAATAGGATAAATATTAGCATTAATAGCATTAATAGCATAATTAATAGCATTAATAGCATTATTAATAGCATTAATAGCATTATTATTAGCATTAATAATAGCATTAATAGCATTAATAATAGCATTAATAACATTATTAATAGCATTAATAGCATTATTATTAGCATTAATAGCATTATTATTAGCATTAATAGCATTAATAATGCCATTAATAGGATAAATATTAGCATTGATAGCATTAATAGCATTATTAAAAGCATTAATAGCATTATTATTAGGATTAATAGCATTAATAGGATAAATATTAGCATTAATAGCATTAATAGCATTATTAATAGCATTATTATTGGCATTAATAGCATTAATAATAGCATTATTAGCAATAATAATAGCATTAATAACATTATTAATAGCATTAATAGCATTATTATTAGCATTAATAGCATTAATAGCATTATTATTAGCATTAATAGCATTAATAATACCATGAATAGGATAAATATTAGCATTAATAGCAATAATAGCATAATTAATAGCATTATTAATAGCATTAATAGCATTAATAGGATAAATATTAGCATTAATAGCATTAATAGCATAATTAATAGCATTAATAGCATTATTAATAGCATTAATAGCATTATTATTAGCATTAATAGCATTAATAATAGCATTATTAGCATGAATAATAGCATTAATAACATTATTAATAGCATTAATAGCATTATTAGCATTAATAGCATTATTATTAGCATTAATAGCATTAATAATACCATTAATAGGATAAATATTAGCATTAATAGCATTATTAGCATTAATAATAGCATTAATAACATTATTAATAGCATTAATAGCATTATTATTAGCATTAATAATAGCATTATTAGCATTAATAATAGCATTAATAACATTATTAATAGCATTAATAGCATTATTATGAGCATTAATAGCATTAATAGTATTATTAATAGCATGAATAGCATTATTAATAGCATTAATAGGATTAATAGCATTATTAATAGCATTATTAATAGCATTAATAGCATAAATAATAGAATTAATAGCATAAAAAATAGCATTAATAGCATTAGTATTAGCATAAAGAGCATTAATAGCAATATTATTAGCATGAATAGCATTATTAATAGCATTAATAGCATTAATAGGATAAATATTAGCATTAATAGCATTAATAGCATAATTAATAGCATTAATAGCATTATTAATAGCATTAATAGCATTATTATTAGCATTAATAGCATTAATAATAGCATTATTAGCATTAATAATAGCATTAATAACATTATTAATACACAAAACAGAAAAAACTGCACAGCACTCACAGACTAATGTGAACTGGTGCCAGCAGGGACACTGGGTCATACAACTAGAAAAAAATTCTCTGCAGCACTCAGCTACTACCAATGTGCAAACATGCTAACAAGCGGTATATATTTGAGGAAAAAATTTAAAAACTTACGTTTTTTTCAAAAAACTCAAAATCTTATTTTTTTATTTTCTTGGGGTTCTTGGTACGCACATTGGCCAATGTCCGTTTGCTCATCAGCCGCGACAAGGCGACCCCAGGTCTGATGAGTCCTAACGCTGACATCCCTGTCCTCCTTTTCCTCCCTATCCCACTCTCAAGTGGGCGGACACCATCTCAACCTAAGACCACCTGTGGGTGATGAGGGTGCAAGTTGCAGTCATGGAGCCAGATTCTCCATTAATAGCATTATTATTAGCATTAATAGAATTAATAGCATTATTATTAGCATTAATAGCATTAATAATACCATTAATAGGATAAATATTAGCATTAATAGCATTAATAGCATAAATAATAGCATTAATAGCATTATTAATAGCATTAATAGCATTATTATTAGCATTAATAGCATTAATAATACCATTAATAGGATAAATATTAGCATTAATAGCATTAATAGCATAAATAATAGCATTAATAGCATTATTAATAGCATTAATAGCATTATTATTAGCATAAATAGCATTAATAATAGCATTATTAGCATTAATAATAGCATTAATAACATTATTAATAGCATTAATAGCATTATTATTAGCATTAATAATAGCATTATTAGCATTAATAACATTATTAATAGCATTAATAGCATTATTATGAGCGTTAATAGCATTAATAGTATTATTAATAGCATGAATAGCATTATTAATAGCATTAATAGGATTAATAGCATTATTAATAGCATTATTAATAGCATTAATAGCATTAGTATTAGCATAAAGAGCATTAATAGCAATATTATTAGCATGAATAGCATTATTAATAGCATTAATAGCATTAATAGGATAAATATTAGCATTAATAGCATTAATAGCATAATTAATAGCATTAATAGCATTATTATTAGCATTAATAGCATTAATAATAGCATTATTAGCATTAATAATAGCATTAATAACATTATTAATAGCATTATTATTAGCATTAATAGCATTAATAGCATTATTATTAGCATTAATAGCATTAATAATACCATTAATAGGATAAATATTAGCATTAATAGCATTAATAGCATAAATAATAGCATTAATAGCATTAATAGCATTATTATTAGCATAAATAGCATTAATAATAGCATTATTAGCATTAATAATAGCATTAATATTATTAATAGCATTAATAGCATTATTAGCATTAATAATAGCATTAATAACATTATTATTAGCAGTAATATCATTATTATTAGCATTTTTTTTTTAAATTATTATTTTTTATTTAATTATTTATTTTTTTATTATTTTTTAATTATTTTTTTTATTATTAAATTTATTATTTAGGCTGAGACCCAGTTCTCTTTCAGGTCCGCTGAAAGGGCTGATATAATTAGCATATATTTAATTTTTTTATTATTATTTTTATTGAATTATTTATTATTTTTTATTTATTTTTTTATTATTTTCTAATTATTTTTTTTATTATTAAATTTTTTTGTTCCCATTGAAATACATTAGCGGTGTGTCGGCGATTTTATGGCCGCCGACCTGGTTCTATTTGTCGGCCCTAAAATCGCGGACACACCGCTAATGCATGTCTATGGGCAGTGAGCTCGAATTCTGATTGGTCGGCGACCAATCCGAAATCGGGCTGACTGGCCATAGAGATGCATTAGCGGTGTGTCCGCGATTTTAGGGCAGACAAATAGAACCAGGTGGCCGGCCATAAAATCGCCGACACACCGCTAATGTATTTCAATGGGAAATGAGGGGCTCTTCTGATTGGCTGAGGGCAGTAGACAGCGACCAATCAGAAGAGCCCCTCACATCTCATTAAGATAGAATGGCGGATTTGTCGTCCATTCTATGTTAATGATAACTGAAGAGGACGTCGGAGCTGGAAGTTGGCGGAAAGAAGACAGAAGATCCCCGGGGCCGGACGAAGAGGCGGAGATGGCGCAAAGAAGAGAGAAGACCCCCGGGGCCGGATGAAGAGGACGCCTGGCTGGACGGAGGACTTGTGGATCGGACGGACGATCAGATGACTAAGAAGGCATGTAAGTGATCGACGGGGACGTTAGGTTAGGGGACGGCGGGGGCTTCGGGTGTAGGGCTTTAGGTGTTAGCGACAGCGGCGGGGGAAAGCGGCGGGGGAAAGCGGCGGGAGCTTAGGAGGCGGCGGGGCTTAGGGGGTAGGGGCATAGGTGCGGCGGGTCGGGGCTTAGGGTGTAGGGGTGCGGCGGACTTAGGGGGTAGCAGGGGAAAGCGGCGGGGGAAAGCGGCGGGAGCTTAGGAGGCGGCGGGGCTTAGGGGGTAGGGGCATAGGTGCGGCGGGTCGGGGCTTAGGGTGTAGGGGTGCGGCGGACTTAGGGGGTAGGGGCATAGGTGCGGCGGGTCGGGGCTTAGGGTGTAGGGGTTTTGCGGACTTAGGGGGTAGGGGCTTAGGTGCAGGGGGTAGGGGCATAGGTGCGGCGGGTCGGGGCTTAGGGTGTAGGGGTTTTGCGGACTTAGGGGGTAGGGGCTTAGGTGCAGGGGGTAGGGGCATAGGTGCGGCGGGTCGGGGCTTAGGGTGTAGGGGTTTGGCGGACTTAGGGGTTAGGGGCTTAGGTGCGGCGGGTCTGTTAGGGGGTAGGGGCATAGGTGCGGCGGGTCGGGGCATAGGGTGTAGGGGTGCGGCGGACTTAGGGGGTAGGGGCATAGGTGCGGCGGGTCGGGGCTTAGGGTGTAGGGGTTTTGTGGACTTAGGGGGTAGGGGCTTAGGTGCAGGGGGTAGGGGCTTAGGTGCAGGGGGTAGGGGCATAGGTGCGGCGGGTCGGGGCTTAGGGTGTAGGGGTTTTGCGGACTTAGGGGGTAGGGGCTTAGGTGCAGGGGGTAGGGGCATAGGTGCGGCGGGTCGGGGCTTAGGGTGTAGGGGTTTTGCGGACTTAGGGGGTAGGGGCTTAGGTGCAGGGGGTAGGGGCATAGGTGCGGCGGGTTGGGGCTTAGGGTGTAGGGGTTTGGCGGACTTAGGGGTTAGGGGCTTAGGTGCGGCGGGTCTGTTAGGGGGTAGGGGCATAGGTGCGGCGGGTCGGGGCTTAGGGTGTAGGGGTGCGGCGGACTTAGGGGGTAGGGGCATAGGTGCGGCGGGTCGGGGCTTAGGGTGTAGGGGTGCGGCGGACTTAGGGGTTAGGGGCTTAGGTGCGGCGGGTCTTAGGGGGTAGGGGCTTAGGTGCGGCGGGTCTTAGGGGGTAGGGGCTTAGGTGCGGCGGGGCTTAGGGGGTAGGGGCGGCGCACTGAGGGGGTGGCTAAGAGCATGACTTAGGGGGTAGGGGCGGCGCACTGAGGGGGTGGCTAAGAGCATGGGGCTGTAGTGTACAGCGCTATGGTATACTACAGTCCCATGGCCATACGCCTGTCAGGCCTGAAGCGTATGGGTATGGGACTGTAGTATACTATAGCGGTGTACACTACAGCGCTATGCGAGTCCCTGGTAGCGGGCTGTAGTGTACAGCGCTATGGTATACTACAGTCCCATGGCCATACGCCTGTCAGGCCTGAAGCGTATGGGTATGGGACTGTAGTATACTATAGCGGTGTACACTACAGCGCTATGCGAGTCCCTGGTAGCGGGCTGTAGTGTACAGCGCTATGGTATACTACAGTCCCATGGCCATACGCCTGTCAGGCCTGAAGCGTATGGGTATGGGACTGTAGTATACTATAGCGGTGTACACTACAGCGCTATGCGAGTCCCTGGTAGCTGTGGCTTTGTTAGCGACTCGCAATGCCCGCTTCGCGGGCATTGCTTCGCAAGTCTGCAACGACTCGCAATGCCCGCTTTGCGGGCATTGCTTCGTGAGTCGCCGTGGCCGCTACGCGGCCACGGACAGAGTCCGGGATAAGAAACCTGGACTCGCTAACAAAGCCACCGGAAGTCGCGCCGCTCCGACGGAAGTCAGTTACGGCAATTATATAATAGATAATTATTTTCTCTTTTTTTCCACATGCTATGTAATTCCAGTTGCAACCTCTAGGGGCACTGTCTCTCCCTGCGGCCTACTCCATCTGGCCATGACAGTTGAGAGTTCAGCCTCGTCGCAGTTCTACAGACACCTGCACCCAGAGCAGAGCTACAAACTACCTAAAGACACGTCCGAGGAGGAGATAAAGTGACAGGTATTATACTGGGTGCTAGGAGTTACTGGGCTGAGGCGCAGAATGCGAAAAGTGTTAACATATAATATATGGGAAGTTCTTTTTAGTTTTTGGCAAGTTCAACCCCTTCTCGGTTTGCATTGTTATGACATGTATGTGTGTAATGAGACGGAAGGAGGAGGCGAGGGTTAATTTTTTTATCAGGGCGGCAAAATAAATAAGATTAAGTGTAAAGATGTCAGTCACGCACTGATAATATGTAACAAACATCTGATAACAATGTTTCAAGTGCAATCAGAGCACTATGGACACCTTTTAACATATGATTATTAAAAATTACTCAATAATCGGACTTAGTGACTCAGTGGTAAGCACTGTATGGTGGCTCAGTGGTTAGTATTTTTCCTTTGCAGCACTGAGTCCTGGGTTCAAATCTCACCAAGAACAACATCGGCAAGGAGTAAAGGCCCAGTTACACGGTACGAGATCGTGAACGATATAGCTGAAACGTCACGGGTTTGGAGTTGTTCAAATGACATCGTTAGGACGTTGTTGCATGAACACCGAGATACAACTACGATAAATGTTGGATCGTTGATCGCAGATTTGAGAACATTCCTCAAATCAAACAATCCTCGATCAGCCAACCTGCTGTATTGTTCTGTGTGACACCGCGATAACGATGTCGTTAACACTTCTCCTATTCACAGCAGTGAACAAGTATAGTTCGCTGGGTTGTGCGAACGATAGCTACTCACTACATTGTTGGGAGTCGTCCACGATATCTAGACGTGTGACATCTCACCAACTATGTCAAAAATGATGTCCTAACGACCGCAGCTCCCCTGAGATCGTTGGTGATATCCCAACGATATTGAAGCGTGTAACGGCACTTTTACTCTGATCACATTTGAAAAATAGTACATATAAGTCTTTTTAAGGGCCACAAAGGCCTTAATATGGGGCACAATATAGTGCTAAACAATGAAGGTAACACAGGAGGTACTACTTTTAAAAATTGCTAGAATTCTTTATCCACGCAGCTTCCGTACCTCTCAACTTGCTGTTTCCTGGGGTTGCGCTTTTCATTATTGACCATGAAAGAATAAACAAGTTTTATGGAAATATCTCTACATTGCTGGACTCTTTCTAAGTTTGGCATTAAAAAATCTGTGTATCCAGATAGATGTCCGTGCAAGCTATAAGTCCTCAACAATAGTGGTAGACTGATTTCTGGTACATGCTCAGAATAAGACATGGCACCCTTTTTATGCCATCTCCAAAAGAAAAAAGAAAAAAAAAAAGAGGCTATGCGAATAGCCAGGGGTGTAACAACGATAGGGGTTGCGACTGAGATGGGGTGCGGGTGTATAGGGGCCGTGCTGCCGCCTTATGCCCGCGATCCCAGCTCCGGATTCACAATGGATGTGCATCTCCAAGGACGCACATCCACGTGACCGCACGGCAGCACATGCCGCTTTGGAGCCAGTGTGTCAGGGAAAGGAGGGGAACCTCCTGCTTCCAACTACTGCCGCCCCCACCCCGCCCCTCGCTTCTTCTTACTTGGCACAGCGGTGCTGACGTGTGTTCCACTGTGGAACGCATATAAAGCAGACTGGTGCCGCCTCTTCCACACTAGGAGTAGGCGGTACTTCCTGCTTTATGCGTTCCACAATGGAATCGCACGCCGACACCACCTCCTCCTCCTGAGTCTTCAGTGTTTGCAAAGGAGACCAGCTTGGTTTGCAAAGGAGACCAGGGCAGCGGGGGAACAGGGAAAGATAAGTATAAACTATTTTTTTGAGTACACGGTGCCCAGAGGACTATGGGGGAGGGTGGGGGGGGTGCATTATACAGTATGAAGTTATGAAACTGCATATATGAGGCTGCACTAGATGGAGAGATATGAGACTGCACTATATGAAGAGTTATGAGGCTGCATTATACTATATGGGGGTTTTGAGACTACATTATGCTATATATGAGGACTGAGGTGGCATTATACTGTATAGAGGGCTATGCTTCATTATACTATATGGAGGGATATGAGGCTGCATTATGCTGTGTGGAGATTTTGAGGCTGCATTACACTATATGGAGGATTATGCCAGTGCATTATAATAATTAGTGACTATGGGGCTTCCTTATGAATATGGGACAATGGATGCATTATAATACATAGAGGACTATGGGGGTACATTGTAATATATGGAGGAATATGGGGATGCATTATAATAATTGGAGGACTATGGTGGCAGGAGGAGGAAGACCATATATACCTGGATAGAGGACATTAATACTATGATAAGGGCCATATTCCTGGATGGGGGATCTTAATACATAATGAAGGGGGAGAAGGATCAATTTGTGAGTCTTCATAGGAGACATGCTGATAGATGTTTTAGATTGTGAGCCCCAAGAGGGACAGTGTTGCAAAATGTATGTAAAGCACTATGGAATTAATAGCGCTATATAAACGATAAATATTATTAAATTATTACTTGGAATGTTAAACAGGGCCCTGACCATACAACTGACCAACATGCGCACGGGAGAGTCCTGGTCTAAATTTCGCACCGGGGCCCATCAAATTCTAGTTACACCACTGCGAATAGCCCAATGGAATATTATAACATGTGTGTGAATATACTGATGTCTTCATATGGCCTAATGGATCACAGCTCTGTGTTGACACTACCCAATTATTCCAGAGTTTTGCCTTGTCTCTTGACTACCAGCCTCTGCTGTCATGTTGGGAGATCACTGCTCAAAACCGTCAGCTACGTATGTGCTAAAACCAGGGGCTGACCCAGCTGGTTCAGCTGCACCAGGGCCCCGACCGGCTAGGGAGCCCCTTAAGCCTGCAGGGGGGCCCCCAGCCGACCCCCGTAACCCGATGTCAGAGGAGAGGAGGGTCATAAGGGAAGCTTCCTGTTTCCCACCTGCCTGATCCCGCCCCATCTCTCCTCTTCCGCCCCGACTCCACTGCATTTGGGGCTCAGCGCAGGTAGGAGAGCCACATCTACAAGCCCCCTCCCGTTTCCCGCCGTCAACCACTAGCACCCCTGCCCCTCGCCGGCAACCACTAGCTAAAACCACCCCCCCCCCGCTCCTCACTACGGCTGCACCAGGGCCCTCCGGATCACGGTCCGCCAGACTGTAGTGGGCCACGATGCAAGAAATTTTTGGGGGCTTCCCCTCCCCCCCACCTGCCCCTCATGGTGCAACAAAGTAATGTAAACATATAGATTGTAATATTTATTTACAACGCAACTATCAAATCTAAATAGTAAAGATGTTTAATTTTTTTAATATAATCCTAAAAATAGGAAGATAGTTGTTACCTGCCTACCTGTTCTACCTACCACTTGCATAGGTATCTCACAAACCTCTCTAGCCAGTGATTCTGCTGCTTCATGTCAATAGACAGCTCTTAGGCCCCTTTCACATCAGCGGCAGGCTGATGTTTGCGGCCGATCCAGCAGGTGGTGCCACATAACAGCCGACTTGTGGCCTGAATGCGGCAAGCCTCATGCTTGCAGTGTTTTTTTTTCGCGGCTGCAAGTGCCGCATCTGCAGCACCTGGCAGAACCGCAAGCCCCATACACAATGCATGGGGCTTGCCGCATCCGGGCCACAAGTCAGCCGTTATGTGGCCAATCTGGCAGATGCAGTGCCATCTGCTGGATTGGCCGCAAACATCAGCGAAACGCTGTGTGATAAGGCCCTAAATCTTATAGGCTGCTCTGTTGAAGGGGAGTGACTGATATCATCATGCTGATGAACAGCTGTCTCCACACAGTTATGTAGTGGGGTCCGGTCTGTTAATCAGCATAACATCAGCAGTCACGCCCCATCAGCAAAGCAGAGCGGAAAAGAAACTGCTGTAATGTTGATGTGATGTCAGACAAAGTGACCACTCTGAGCAGAGCTAGATATGGGCTGAACTGGCAGGTATTTAGAAACTACCTGCCTGTTAGTTGTAATGCTTATCAATATATAATTGCAGGAAGGGAAGGGGAGTATGGAAACAACTTACTGACAATGAGTTTCCTGGCTCCAATGGGTCGGGTTTGCACGGACTAGCCCTGGTTCCGAGCGTGGACACATAAGAAGATTAAATCTAGAGAGTCGGATTACATTAAAGAAATGCGTCAAACAATACAGGCAAGCATGAAAATAATAAACCAGTCCTGGACAATTCCTTTAATAATACTAATTTGTAATAAATACTGTGTGACATTTTTTTGAAAAATATTGAAAACCATTTTATCAAATCAAACGAGATAACAAAGCATTAAGGTACCGTTACACGCACCGATCTCGTTTACTATAATCGGATGAAGAAGTCACGTGTAGACATTGTTCATGCGATGTAGTTTGTTGATCGTAGCGTGTAAATGCAGGATATCGTTAAGAATACATTATTGGATTGTTGATCGAAGATTTGTGGTCCTGACCTCAAACCTATCATTCGTCGTCCAATTAACGTTCCTCCAATCTGCATCATCGTTCAGTGTGACGATGAGATGAACAATATCGTTCAAAAGTCTCCTATTCCTGCCACTTTGTAACATCATTCAGTAAATGTTTGCGAAGACCCTGGCGAGGTGCCAAATTTAACATCATTAACGATATCCTTGTGTGTGACAACGCACGAACGATGAACAATTATCGTTCGACCCATTTCAGTCACGTGATGTTTCATCCTATATCGTAAACGAGATTGGTGCGTGTAACGGTACCTTTAGTCAGCCATACAGATGTTGGAATTTTAGAAATGTCCACTGAAAAAATATATTTCAAACAGCAAAATCCTACTTAAGTTTGACCAATTTACTTAAAACTCATTCTTCTGGCCTTCTTTTCTGCAAATTCGTCAATGATGTTATTTAAGTCCATCATTCTGGTGCGTTCATTTTCTATGGACAACATAGCCAGTCCACTTAGGGTGCCTTCACACTGCGGCGTGATCCGGTCCGGGGTTGTCCGGGATGACCCTGACAGCCGCGGACTGGATCAGCACACAGGACTGGGGGGCTAATATGCCGTCCGGTCCGGTGTGCAGCGCACGCAGCTGCAGCCGCGGACAGGTCAGGACCGCAGTGCCGCGGTCCTGACTTATCAGCAGCAGGAACTGCATGCGGCTGCACACCGGACCGGAGGGCATATTAGCCCCCCAGTCCTGTGTGCTGATCCAGTCCGCGGCTGTCAGGGTCATCCCGGACAACCCCGGACCGGATCACGCCGCAGTGTGAAGCCGCCCTTAGCCATTCTTGTCCCATTGTAGACCTGAGGTAGTTTTTAATTAACTTCAGTTTTGAGAATGAGCGTTCAGCGCTATCCACTGTTACTGGCAAGGTTAAAAAACATAATATATGTTGTACACACTTCTTGAAAACTTGGAACTAGCACACTGTGTTCAACGATCAATAGCTTGGCAATTTCTTCCACGGTGGTCATGTGTGCAATTTGTGATTTTAAGCAAGCTCTGAATGACACTAGCTGTGTAGGAAGAGAAGGTGAAAAGTCTAAATGATTCACAAGGTTCTCTCCCTCCTTATGCAGTTCTTCATCAGGTGCGGACTGTAGTGAGCTGGGAAGGATTGCTCTGAATTTTTGCACTGCTGTATGAAGACTCTGAAATCTTTGTTTTAATTGCATGATAACGGTGTCCAAGCAGGCGTTAAAGATGTTAACCTGGAAATACTTCTCCGCATCACAGAGCCGTTCATCTTCACACAATTCATCGTACTGTCTCTTTACACGTTTATTTCTTTTTCTTTCAAATGCAACTTCTATGCCCCACTTCTCTGACAATTGTATGGTGCTGTTTTTTGCATCCTGGTAGTTGTTTCTGAACCCTTGAAGGACTTCTACTGCATTCTGGAGTAATTATGTCTTTAGCTTGCAAACACTTTGAAATTGGTCCAACAATATCTAGAATCCTGGACAACTGTCATCACAAATTGAAAAGCGCTGATGTTTTTCTTTAGGCTAGAGGCCTCATTGCCATCATTGGAATTTTTGTCTGATTTCAAGATACTTTTTGTCAGTCCCTTCAGGATATCTGTATAGCGATACCTCAGTGCCATGATGGAATCATTCCTGGGAGACCATCTTGTTGGACACAATCTCTTCAGAGTGATGTTATCCATTTTAGACGCTGATGATATGTCTGACAGCAAAGCCCAGCGCTTGATGCTGTTGCCAAAAAACTGATACAATTTTTCAATGATTATGATTAATGAAATGATGAATTGATTAGTTCTGGGATAAATCTTACGGAATCATTTAAAGTCAGGTTTAAGTTGTGAGCTGCACAATGTAGGTACTGCGCACTAGGCTCCCTTTTTGAAATACTGGCTTGAACACCCGTATATATGCCGCTCATGTTTGCTGCCCCATCATACCCTTGTCCACGACATTTACTTATGTCAAGACCCTTATTAGCAATACTTTCAACAATTTCTTTCTCAAGGTTTGCAGCTGTTTGATCAGTTATGGGGTGAAATCCAAGGAAAACTTCATTAATCTTTAACGCTGTAACGGTATTCTGTTCATTAGTTTCAACGGTTACATAACGAAAAATCTGACTTAGGGTGCTTTCACATCTGCGTTTTTCGTAATTCGCGGCAGATGCGGTGAAAAAACCGCATCTGCCGCGATTGCCGCATAACCGTTCCACTTGCGGCGCGGTTGCGGTTTTTTCTATGCAATGTATAGGCGTACTTGCGGCAGGTGCGGCAAGTGCGGTTTTGCACTTGCGGCAGGTGCGGCCGCGAAAAAAACGCGGCTTACTGCGGTTTTTTTTCGCGGCCGCACCTGCCGCAAGTGCAAAACCGCACTTGCCGCACCTGCCGCAAGTATGCCTATACATTGCATAGAAAAAACCGCAACCGCGCCGCAAGTGCAGCCGGTATGCGGTAATCGCGGCAGATGCGGTTTTTTCACCGCATCTGCCGCGAATTACGAAAAACGCAGATGTGAAAGCACCCTTAGTTGGTCAGTTTTCGAGATGTCTTGTGTAGTATCCACGATGATTGAAAAAAATGTAGCTCTCTTGATTTCAGTAATAATTTTGAGCTCTATCTTCTTGGACAATAAAGCAATAATCTCACCCTGTATATTGTGGCTCAGATAACGGACTGACCCCTTTGGCATTTCCAATAACTGGTGCAGAGTAGAGTCATACTTTGCTAGCAACTGAATCAGGGACAAAAAAACACCAGTTTCCTTCGCCTATTACTTCTTTGTGACCTCTAAAGGTACCGTCACACAGGGACATATCGCCGGCGATGTTGCCGGGGATCGCGGGAGCGCGCATCCCTGACAACATCGCCGGTGAGATGTCACACTGAGCAACTTACCGGCGATGTCGCCGGCTAGTTGCCGCGGCTATCGCTCGCTGGGTTGCCCAGCAACCCAGCAAGCGATCACTCGCAATGTTGTACATAGGCGGAATCGCCCGCAACATTGCAGGTGGCCGCGTTACACAGGGCGATCAAGCAGGATCGCCTGAGCAACATCGCCAGATTTCCCAACATTGTTGGGAAACCTGGCGATGTGACTCAGGCGATTCATCCCCGGATTATCGCCCTGTCACACGCGGCAATTCGCCGGCGATGTCGTCGCAACCTGGCCACGCCCCTCGGTTGCCGGCAACATCGCCGGCGATATGTCCCTGTGTGACGGTACCTTAAAGGGAAGATTAGCCATTGCCAATGTTAATGTGACATTAATCACTCTTGTCAAGAACTTGCCTCCAGAAGTTTTTTGTTTTCTAATTTCCCTCTCGTTTTCTTCATCCATAGTACCATGACTGCGCCAATGCTGCATCAACAAGCATGCATTCATCTGCTGCATGGAGCTTTCATGATAATTCACTGCTCGTGTCAGGTGAGGCCAATCTCTCACACCATTTACCCAAGCTGAATTGTAAGCACCACAGTTACGATCAGCAAAAAGCCAGCATGGTTCACAGTAGGCACAGTCTAGCATTGGCGAGTAACACAACCACGAACGTGGCATCAATACTCCGGCTTGTGTTTTTTTTTTTGCTCTAATATTTCTGTGAGAAAACGTCCTCCCTGGTTTTTATCTCGTGGACATTTTATAAATGGCCGACAAGACCCCTGAGAAATGATGAATCTCTTTGTTTGGCTGTCAGATATATCTGGTGGGAAGTAGCCACGGTCTGTTGGAAATTGTTTGTCATCTGTAGGAACGTCTTCAACATCAATTTCTTCCAGATCTTCTCTAGAATCTTCTTCACTCTGTATAATAACAGCTGCACAGGATTCTTTATTTCCTGCTGACTCTGAGCTGTCTGTATTCTTTGGAGTAGTGTGAGAAGTGTCCTCTCTTGTAACTTCAGCACTTACACTTGGCAAGTTTTCATTCTCCTCACCCTGATGGACACGGTCTTCAGAAGTGCTGCTACAGGGGAGTGCTCTCTCACCGTGTTCCTTGTCGGATCGTTTAAGAAATGAACTAATTTTTGGAAGTTTAGCTGTCTCGGCCAACTCTTCTCTCTTTTGTTTAAGCACCGCTTTTTTTGGGTCCAGGTGCCATTCTAAAAAAAATGGATCATATTGTATGTTTTCAGCATTTAGGTACTTAATAAATCATACAACTCTGTCAAATAATTTTTTCTAAACAATAAGCATTGTTTTAATCCCGTCACCACGCAAGGATATTCAGTTTTAGTTTTTCCCTCCCCTTCTTCCAAGAGCCATAACGTTATTATTTTCTGTCAATATAGACATATGACGTTTTTTGTTTTTTTGTGGAATGAATAGTACTTTTGAATGATATCTATTTACTATTGCACTGGAAAATGATCTACGGCCCCGTTCACATCTGCGTTAAGTGAAATTTGCGTTCGATCCGGCAGATGTCGCCGCATCTTTCAGATCTGCCCCGTAACGGCCGACTTGAGTCACCGATCAGGCAAGCCCCATTCATTCTCTATGGGACTTGCGGTCAGGTGCAGCAACTGCGGTATTGCCGAATCCGGCACTTGCGGCACCACAAAAAAAAACGCCGCTAGCAGCGTTTTTTTGCACGGCCACAAGTACTGGATCTGCCGGATCGGCAATAATGCACTTCCCGCACCTTACTGCAAGTTCCATAGATAATGAATGGGGCTTGCCTGATCGGTGACTCAAGTCGGCCGTTACGGGACAGATCTGAAAGATGGGGCGACATCTGCCGGATCTAAAATGAATTTCACTTAATGCAGATGTGAAAGGGGCCTAAGTGCGGTAATATTGCATAAAAGTGCAATTCAACAAAGGTTTTTGGAGGGTTTTAATTGCCATGTTCACTATATAGTAATATTAACCTGCCATGATTTCCCTGGTTAGTACGAGTTCTTACATACCAAACATTTTTTTTAATTAATTGCTTAAGTTAAATAGCATTTAGAATATTCTTATATTTATTATAAAAATGCTGATATTTTTCAAAGAAAAAAATGACACTTTTGTAACCATTTTCTGAAATGTACCACACTGTCATCTTTTGAGATCTGGGGCAGTGTGACGGCTTTTTTTTTTTTGGCGTCTTGAGCTGACGCTTCAAATGATAACATTTTGGGTTTGATGGTATCACCCATTAGTACATTTTATTGCAATGTTGCACCGACCAAAAAAAGGAATCTTCGCGTTCTGCCTTTTTTTTCTGTCACACAGTTTACAGATCTGATTTTTTATATATATTATATTTATATACATATATATATATATATATATATATATATACACCGTATATATATATATATATAATATATATATATATATATATATATATATAGATAAATCGTGCATTGCGGAACACTGCAATATGCAATACCAAATGTATGTTTTTGTTTATTATACACGGAGCAAAAGTGGGTCAATTGAGCTTTTGTGTTTGTTTCTTTTATATTTCTTTTTTTTTTAAAACTCTTTAGTCTTTTTATTAGTCTCATTAGGCTAGGGTCAGACAGACTCACGTTTACTGTGCTGCCCGGGTAGTCGTGCTGAAATGTTAGTTTTTGTCAGCATAAACATGGTGGTACCGCCATGGTAGCACCGCGTTATTGCTGCCCATACTTACCTATGGAGGCCCCGCCCCTAAAGTGACATCAACGCCTCATCTGTTTTAAATCACGCGGTATTTGCGAATGCGAGAAAAGACTCTTTCTGCAACGTCTTTTCTCATGTTATCAGATGAAAATCTCGCAGTATTTGCTGACAGCGTTGGAGCAGTGTTAGGGGCGGGGACTCCATAGGTAAGTATGGGCAGCGTTAATGCGGCATTACCATTGCGGTACCACCACGTTTATGCTGCCAAAAACTAAGATTTCAGTGCGACCTTACCGGACAGCGCTGAAAATATGAGTCTGACCCTAGCCTTAGAGAACTTGAAGCATGCAGTGTCCAATCGCTTGTGCTGTACAGAACCGTGCTAATGCACATCTCCTGTGAATGCGGCAAGTGTGTCAAGACAGTCACAGGGGTCATCATCTGATCCCTCACTGACATGACAACCCATTACAACACAGGGCCACTGATGGGATAGGGGGATGGTGCGTGTTAGATCGCGCTGTCAGAGTTTGAGAGCGCAATCTAACTAGTTAACAGGGCAGGCACAAGCAGATTTCTGATCAGATCAGCTGGTGCGCCGGGAAAGATATGGGCTTAGCACTAGAGAGCCCACATCAAAGGGAAAACATGCAAGGGAGCCGGTGTCAAAACAAACCTTTTCCTTTATTCATCCAACGCGTTTCAACGCCCTCCTGGCGTCTTCATCAGGGATACCCTGATGAAGACGCCAGGAGGGCGTTGAAACGCGTTGGATGAATAAAGGAAAAGGTTTGTTTTGACACCGGCTCCCTTGCATGTTTGACACGCGGAAATCTTGGCAGCGCGGACTGTGATACACCTCCTTCCCTCAAGCATTTGATGTCGTTTCCGTAAGCGGAAACCGGTGGAAGTCCAGCAGCAGCCATCCAGGAATTTGTCCTACCAGGCTTACTAACCAGTTGTGGGGATCACAACTGACATAGGTGAGTGGCTTTTGTCTCACCTTCCGGTTCTAGTGTCTAGTGATAGGGGCACTATTGCGCCTTTGTCCCCCCCCCCCCTTTTTTCTCACATCAAAGGGAGGGAGGCGACCAAGGACGTACCTATACATCTTTAGTCGTGGAGGGACAAAAAAAAAT
Source organism: Allobates femoralis (assembly GCA_033576535.1). Classification (NCBI taxonomy): domain Eukaryota; kingdom Metazoa; phylum Chordata; class Amphibia; order Anura; family Aromobatidae; genus Allobates; species Allobates femoralis. The sequence goes on from JARQOC010000006.1 coordinate 360,094,594, forward strand.
ATTTTAAATATTTATGTTGTACAGTTTTTATTTACACATGGCATGGCTCACAGACGTCCATACATTTAAAAGGCATCCCCATTGAATAACTCATACATTAAACTTTTCATATCTTTTTAAACAATATTTCCAGCTACTGTAGGTTCAGCCATGATTTCAATAGTCTTATACAGTAAATTAAAGAGGACCTGCCACCCCCCTGGTGCTTGGTAAACTGAATGCAATACTGAATTCAGTGTGTCTGCTGCATTCAGGGAAGGGGTACCCCATGTTTCTAACCACCCTGTAAGTGCTTAAAAATACTTTAGAAAGTGTACAGATAAGGAGTCCAGAGGAACACTTACTCAGTATAGAGTCATCGTTGTTCTCCGGTGTCCTCCCGCCCTCTTCCTCTCTGTGCCGCCTCCAGCCCCCTCTGTTCCGCCTTCTGGCTCTGTGTGTCTATCCTCCTCGCCTGCTAATGCGCCTCAGTGTCGGAAGTGACGCAGGTGCAGAGTGAGCAGGTCCTAGCAGTGAAACGCCTCCTGCCAGTGATGTCAGTGCCGCATTCCGCCCTGCTCCAGATTATACTGTTATTCATACAGCGGGGCGGGTTCCGGCCTGATGTCACACACTTCATTCAGTGCTGCATTCAGTCTGCATAGCTCCAGGAAGGGGTTACAGGTCCTCTTTAAAAGCAATGACTATTTCCACAAAATGGTGCAAATTTTTCACTACAAAAAACTGCCAGAAAGCTATATCAATTTACAAAAATAATGTTGGTAGGGTAAGAGGGAGGACATAAGTGGAAAAACACAATACAGCTGTACTTTTATCACATGTTGGACACTAATAGGCATACCTACCTATTGTTGTCTATAAGACTTTGTTGAGATGTCAATAGGTAGTATGATGGGGAACAAAAATTTTCAGACAGCACTACTATTCACATAAAGATGAGATGACATAATCTGTGATGAAGCAGATGACACAAAAATTAGCAGTACCTACTAGCAAACATTTTAGTGCTAAAACGTCTAAATATTAGTGATGGGCGACCCATTTATAGAGAAAACTAGATATTAGTGAAATAGAACCAGATTCCAAAAAGTGTTTTTCAGAGGCTTGTTGAAAAATGAAAATGGCAACATGCTTGGTTGCTTTGGGCAGTTAAGTTGATAAGAGTTTGAAGACCTGCTTATGTCTATATCTATGGACAGTATAAAGGGTATTCCATTCTACAAAAATGAACCCAGGACAGGTGATAAATGTCAGATCAGTGTGTCTGTAACAGATGCACGCCGCTGTTATTTCAGGACCGCGGCTATCTCCCCACGAGCCGCGGTCCTGAATCATCAGCAGCGGCAGCTGCATACGGCTGCACACCGGACTGGAGGGCATATTTGCCCTCCAGTTCTGTGTGCTGATCCGGTCCGGGGCTGTCAGATTCATCCCTGACATCCCCGGATCGGATCTTGCCGTGGTGTGAAGCCAGCCTTACAGCAATATGTTTCACGTCACCTCTGTCGTGTATTGCATTTGTCTTTTTACATTTCAAATCTTGGAAAGCAAGTCAGAGGCTGAACTCTGCTATTTATTGCCCAGATGCTTTTACCCGAAGCCTTCCCATCACAGACCACTCTTCAAATCTTGGACCAACAATTAATCAAGGGACGTGAAACTGTCTGCTTTTTATCTATGGAGGATATTGCCACAGATGCTGTCTTCCACTATGTCATGCTTCACCACACCTAGTCTATGTACTGCATATCCAGCCTCCTATATGTGTGTACATTCAGAATTTGTGTTATTACTAGCCTGTTGAAGACACTTTAGTGTCTCGAAAGCTTGCTTTACTTTTTCTTACCATCTTTTCACTTAGCCATTATAACCACTGAGGACTCTCAGATTCTAATATTTTTCAATTTGCCCTAATCCTTAAAAGCAGTACGGTAATTCTGGCAACGATGCATAGAAACATTTTCCCCTTACGTTCTTTGCAAACTATGCCCCCCTTTTCTCCTCCTCTCGTTAATGTCATCTAACCCTACCAGCCTCTATACCTTTCCATAATTGGCTCTCTTACCTGCACCCACGTCTCTTGGTCTATAGACGATAGTTCTACTTCCACAAGATTTTATCCTGGTTAGCTCACAATGAAGACGGCGAACAATCTGCGACATAGAATTTTATAATACTTGTACTTGACTTTGTATTCATGTGCCAACTGTTTGATTGTTACGCTTCATATGTTCAAAACTTTAATAAAAATGATTTCTAAAAAAAAGAAACTTTGGACATTTAACCTAATTCTTGTGGTATCCTTTTACTTTGACACAATAGCGTATTCTATGAACTCCAAAATGGTGCCATTAAAAAACACTGCTCGTCAAAAAAAATAATAATTTGACAGAAGAAATACAAAGTTAAAGCTCTGTAATAGAAAACCAAAACTTTTAAACAATGGAAAAAGCTTCATTGTGTTCTTAAGACCAAACCTGTCTGCGTCTTTCAGAAGCTCTTGGGCTGCAAAGACACAGGAACCCCTTTCTGAGAAGGCATTAGAGGAACAACAACTGACCTTGTTGTCTGCAGCATGTCCATGGCAGTGTACCCCAGCTCCTGTGACTGCTTTGTGTCGCTTCCTCCAGCTTCACTTTCACCAGTTGTTGTTTTTGCAAAGAACTCTGACCGACCTCGAATAGAAGTCCAGGAGATTGTGTGCTATGGAGCTGCCACACACCCTGTAGGATCCAAGGTCATGGTAAGACAGATCCCCAAGTATCCAGAAATGTTCCTGTGTGGCAATGTCATTGATATTAACATTTAATGTTTGTTAGTGCACATACATAGAAGTGGAGCAGGCACCAAAGACACTGGCTGTTCTCTTAAGTCGTCCAGCTTGGTTGTGGGGTGCAGAAATGGGTGCTAATGAAGCGGGAGTCTGCATCGGGAATGAAGCTGTATGGACTAAAGAACCAGTAGAGGAGCGTGATGCACTTCTTGGCATGGATTTGGTCAGGTGGGAAAATATAGACCTAAAAAAAACTATTAAAATTATATATATATATGTTGACAGGCTGTTGCATATAATGTAACTATGTATATATCACTCTTATATTCTTCACCATTATTATTCTTGTTTATTCATGGCCTACATCTTACATTGATTTCTTACCTGTGGTGTAGATTGGCACTGGAGCGTGCCCATTCTGCTCAAGATGCTGTCCAAGTAATCGCTGATCTGCTTGCCCAATATGGGCAGGGAGGTAGCTGCAAAGAGGACCCCGAGCCTTTCATGTACCATAACACGTTCCTGTTGTGTGATCGCTTGGAGGCATATGTGCTTGAGACTGCTGGGCCATACTGGGTGGCTGAGAGAATTACAGGTAAGGTCTCAAATCTTCATGTTTTATTCCAAAGGGTCAATATAGATAATGTAGTCATGTAGGGTTCTTATGAATAGGACATGTGTGGAGTAGATCATGACTCCTATATTGGTGCGTATTTGGCTGGTGGGTAGGACCTCAATAAGTGGTAAGCGAAGGTGTCCACCTAGAGGGCAGTGCATAGTAGTGCGACACAGGGGGTAAGATACAGATTAGTATGTGCCAATCTTCATTAAACTAAAGCTTTACCAGGGTACTCAAGTGGTATTGGAGTAATAGGTTATGAATCATACAAAAGAAAATTAACAGTCTACTATCTTTCCTATGCAGAGGGCACTCGGAACCTTTCTAACCAGCTGAGCATTGGTACTTCAATATGGCAGGAGCACCCTCAGCTCCGTTCACATGCCAAGGCACAGGGCTGGTGGAATGGGACTGACGAGTTCAACTTCAGAACTGTCTATTCTTTAAAGACACAGCCAGTGCGAATGGAGGCAGCAAAAGCTAGATACAAAGCTGGGCAAGAACTACTGGAGAAACAAAAAGGTGAGCTGGTGAGGAGAGCGATGTTCTGCATAATAGACACCAATTCAGCTAGGCCACAAATTACTTGGGCACTTGTTTTGCTGACCTTCCATTACATAGGGCTTATAATGCTACTGTTCTTACTAAGCTCTTAGTAATCCTGCTAACAGAGCTACCAAGGCATGTCATTCTTGGCGTTCATTCTCATCTGCGTATAAATATACCGAGTGCAACCTGATTTTTTTTTATTGGATTGCATTTGACGTATTTATACGCGGATGTGACCGAACGCCAGTTATTCAGTCAGTGCTGATCTGCAATGTTTTCCTCTGGTGTATTTGGCCTGATGAAATTGTAGCATAGTGTGTATTGTAGTGTAAAATGGCCTAGACTCACCCATGCAAGTCAATGAGTACAAGCAAAAAAAAAAAAATCAGATATACGACCATCTGTATGCCGTCCAATTTTTACAGATCCATTACCATTCTGTAACATAGAACACTATAAATCAATGTTTATTATTAGCTGCTGATAAAAAAATGCATGGCATATGAATGCTAGGCAAGAAAAAAAAAAAATGCACATTCGCATAGCACTCTATATTTTATTGAATAGCATGCGGTCCAATATTATACAGTGGGGCATTGTAGATCTATGGTTTTTACTCATGCCGATTTGGCATGAGAATAAATCTCAGCATTCTGTGAGAGCCTCCACAAATCAGATGTGATCTGATCAGTCCAATTTACATAGACACAAACAAGAGAGAAGATGGAGAAATTAAAGAGGTTTTCCCACAACGTTTATTTTTAAGTCGATATTACTCAATAGATCTTTGGAATAATAATAATTTCCACAATTGGATATATTTAAAAAACTGTTCTTGTGATATATTCATAAATGTACCTGTGCTATGTACTGTGTAATGGGTGTGTCTGACCGTACAGGGAAATGATCTGATCATACCACATCTCCTGGGCAGGGGAGGATACAGATAGATAATGTCTTTATACTATTTTGCATCCTCCCCTGCCCAGGAGCTTGTGGTATGATTAGACCATGTCTCTGTACAGTCAGACATGGCCATTACACAGTACATAGCAGATACATATATAAGATTATCTCAGCACAGGAGATGTGGTTGTGGCACCCCTACGGTTCAGTTGCCACAGGAACACCTGGTGCAGGTAGGGATTTCCACATCAGGTAAACTCACATGCAACACCTCCCACCCCAGACCTGAAGGGGGAGTTCTACTTGCCGACTTCAGGCAAGGTCCCCTATAAATCCAGGCCTGGGGGAGGAGTTAGGCAGTGCAGTTCCAGAGAGAGGACTGTGAAGACACCTGGTGAACGGAGACGGTTTAGGCCCATACCAGAGGGAAGCCTAGCCAGTGTAAGGGACCCAAGAGTGAGGGTTGGAGGCAAGGCGTACCAGAGACAGAGAGGGGGCAGAGGAACCATACTGGTTCACCCCAGAGAAGCAGAAGAAGCAACCCGGACACCGGAATCCGAGTCTGCACTGGTCCAGTTAGCTCAGCAGAGAAGACTGAAGGATCAGGGAGGCTTCAGTCTCTTGGCGGACACTTGTAGCACAGCCAACAACAGAGCCAGGGACCGCAGAGAACTAAGTGGGGCCCAACAGAAGGTTTGCACAGCCTGCTATACAAGTGAGAGACACAGAAGAGATCAGGGCCAGGTTTCAGACAGGCCAGGACTTAAGCACACACACAGAACAAGGAGGCCTCATAACTCATCGGGTGTGGAAATCCTGAACTGCCACCCGACCACCTGGACAGTACCCTGGCTGTTACCTTGCCTCAACATCACCAGTAATAGGTACCTAAACAACTTCCAGCATGTGTGTGTCTGTTAATGCGGCCCCTGATCCTACCCTTAACATAGACTGTGTGCCAGCGTCTCCGCCTGCAGAGCCACCTTCCTTCCTAGCAGTGCTGACAGGCCAGCCTCAGGAGCCACACACTTGTTCCCTTGCTAAGGGTGCTTTCAGACTACGATTTTTAGGGAGCCGATGTTGTCCGATATAAATCGGACAGCATCGGCTCCCTTCTGATGCCTGGAATCGGGTGCCAAATAGGCACCCGATTTCGGCATAAAATCGTAGCCGGAGGCTGAAAAAAAGTAAAAAAAAAAAAAGTTCATGCTCACCTGCCCCCGAGCCCCCGCCGTCTCCAGCCGTCTTCCTTAAGGCTCCCGGTGCCTCCCGCAGGCTGCCGGTGTCTGCAGAGGTCTTCTACTGCAGTACACAGGACTTGCGGTGATGTCACAGTCATGTGACTGCGGGTTACCATGGTGAACCCGCGGTCACGTGACTGTGACATCACCGCAGGTCCTGAACTGCTGAAGACCTCTGCAGACACCGGCAGCCTGCGGGAGCCACCGGGAGCCTTAAGGAAGACGGCTGGAGATGGCGGGGGCAGGTGAGCATGAACTTTTTTTTTTTTATTTAACCCCTGCGCTCCTGGTTGAGCAGTTTTACTGTACTGAGCATGCTCAGTACAGTAAAATAGGGTCAGAGGAGACATCAGATGTTTCCTCGGACCCTTCTCCATAGGGCCCCATGTTAGGGATCGGGTCAGATCGGATGTGCACTAAATGCCATCCGATTTGGTCTGATCCGAGTCTGTCAGATTTTGTAATCGGATGAAAAAATCGTTGCAGGCAACGATTTTTTTCACCGGAAAAAAATCGGCAAAAATCGGACAGAATCGGATCGGACCAAATCGGATGGCATTTAGTGCACATCCGATCTGACCCGATCCCCATAGGGATGCATGGGGTCCGAAAATCGGTCCGATGCTGTCCGATTTTTATCGGACAGCATCGGAAATGAATAAATCGTAGTGTGAAAGCACCCTAAGACTGTGACAGAGCTGCCTCCCTGTGTAAAATCCCTATTAATCCATCACTGCCCCGGGGACCCCGCTCTGCCTATAGGGAGCGTTACCAACAAAGCTGCCTCATCATCATCCCGCAGGTCTGCAAGCAGCACCGGTATCATTACCGGTTACCGTAGGTGGCGTCACAAACTAATTTTATTTTTATTTAACCCCCTTTTTCAGTGACCACAAGGGCCACGGGCCCCGGGCACAGGCTGCCCATGACATCCCCCATGAAACTACAGGCCTGAACCGGGTACCCCAGGGCCCTGGGGTGGGTCATGGTATGATCAGACCATGTCCCTGTACGGTCAGACAGCCATAACACAGTACATAGCAGGAACACATATATAACATATATTATTCCAAGATCTATTGATTAAAATTAACTTTGTTTGTAGGAAAATCCCTTAAGTTCTCTATTTTCTTCACACCAGTGACTACTCTTTCATGCAAGAGAATGGGATCACAGTAAGCTGACACTTGGCACAAACTCTGAAAGTTAGAGCCAAGTGTCATTACCACATTTTCATAATTGATCTGATTCTCTTGGAAGAGAGACTCATCGCTCGTGTCAGTGAAGGCCTAAGTGAGGAAAATGCACAGAACAGAGTGATGCAATTCCAGATACATGTAAGTTATCATCTTCTAGGACACATCACAGCAGAGTCAATGATACAGCTCCTGAGAAATAAGGAGAGTGGGATCTGCATGGACTCTGGGGGCTTTCGTACTACATCCAGTATGGTCTCTGTTCTTCCTCGCTGTCCTCATTTACCGTGCATCCATCTACTGACGGCTACACCTGATCCATCCAGGTTAGAGACCACTGATGTTACCACTTAATTATAAATGCTGTAGAGATGTGCAGGGGCTTTTCTGTGTTCTTAAAATAACTAAAGTCCATTTTCACTTCCAAGCACTCTGCATTACCTGGCACACCTACCTTCTTCATGCATCTCAACTTCTAGGATTATCAGATTATCACATAGATTAAAGTGCAGCAAAAATGCTATAATGTTACCTACCTCCAGCACTGCAGTCTTGTCGAAAGTCACTGAAAATGTTTCTTGGTGCAGAGACAATGGAAAAAAAATAACATTTGTTTTCAGGAGATCACAAAACAAATCTACAGATGTGATTTTAATCACCTGAATGGAAGAATCAGCCTCTTTTTGCTATAATCAAAAATAATCAGATGCTTAATTGGTGGCTGACTGCATGGTAAATGCCCTGTTTGATATGCCAGGCACAGGCATTACCCAACATAATGTATATACAGCGAGTCAAATAAATATTGAACACGTCCCCATTATATCTCTAAAGCTGCTATTGACATGAATTGCTCACCACATGTCAGTAACAACCCATCCACATATTCCACAGGCAAATAATTTATGGACATCTATGATTTGATTTATGTTTTGTGTAATAATGAGAAATGACAGAAAAATTATTGAACACATAAAGAAAGGTGCAAAAAGCCAAGGAAAGTCATGACACCAGCTGAAATCTCTCAGTAATTAGAAAGTAATCCTGCTGCTTAGTGTGTCACACAAGAAACCTCTTTTGATTGGTAAAACCAGTGAGCTGTTGCAAGACCTTTGCGAACTTATTGTTGCAAAAGATTCTGATGGCATTGGCTACAGAAGAATATCTAAACTACTGAAGGTTCCAGGGAGCACTGTTGGGACCATAATCTAGAAGTGAAAAGAACATATTTTCACAATAAACTGGCCATGGCCAGGTGCTCCCTGCAAGATTTCAGACAGAGGAGTGAAAAGAATTATCAGAAGAGTTGTCCAAGAGCCAAGAACCACCTGTGGAAAGCTACAGATAGACCTGGAATTTAGCAGGTACAAATGTTAAAAACAAACAATAAGCAATGCACTCAATGTCGGTGGCTTGTATGCACACTTGCCATTCAAGATTTAATTGCTGAACAAAAAGCATGTTCAAGCATATTAAAGGTTTGCATAACAACATTTAGACAAGCAGTGAAATACTGGGAGAATATTGTCTGGTCAGAAGAGATCAAAACTGAACTCTTTGGATGCCATAATGCAGTCCATGTTTGGAAGCCAAAAGGCAATGCATAACACCCCAAAAACACCACACCAACCTTGACGTTTGGAGGTGAGAACATCATTGTGTGGGACTGTTTTTCAACGTCCAGCACTGGCAAACTTGATATAATTGAAGGAAGTATGAATAGGCAGAGACATTCTTGATTAAAATCTGCTGCCATTTACCAGGATGATGAAGAGGAAACGAGGGTGAACATTTCAACAAGACAATGATCCCAACCACAAGCCAAAGAAACTCTCAATTGGTTTCAGAGAAAGAAAATAAACTTCTAGAATGACTCGGACAATCACCAGACCTGAATCCAATATAACATTTATAGAGGGAACTAAAGCTCAGCGTTCATAGAAGGAACCCACAAAACCTTCAGAATTTGAAGAGTGTTTGTGTGCAAGAATAAACAAAGGAACCGGACGGTGCTGCCTGGATCCGCGCTGCTCACACATTGAGATAGATTGGAGACTAAGATTTTCGTGCAATGATGGCTTTTATTGCAATCCTTCTGACACGTTTCGGAGTCATATGTTGGCTTCTTGAGGAAGGAGTTGGGATATGACTTCGAAACACGTTGGAAGGATTGAAATAAAAGCCATCATTGCATAATAACCGTGGTCTCATTGTGTGAGCAGAGCGGATGCAGGAAGCACTGTCCAGTTCCTTTGTTTTTTTGCCACCACTATTGCAAGTGGTGTGTGGATCCTGATACCTTAATACTGGTTGTGGGTGCCACAACCGCCCCAGGTGAGCAGTGACAATTGGTCACGCGACAATTGTTTTAAAGATAAAACCCTATTGCACGTTCTCTCCTTTTTTTACAGTTTATTGTATGGAAGAATAGGCCAAAATCACGCCTGAGCAATGCATACGACTAGTTCCTCCATGTAGAAGGCATCTTGCAGCTGTGATCAACAACAAAACTTTAGTACAGAGCATTACATGTCAGTAATCGAGTTGTGTTCAATACTTATTCCACCTGCTGTATAGGTTTGTGCATTGCCTAATTGAAGAGGTGTCCAAGATTAGAAAAACGGTTGTTTATTTCCACAAACACCCATCCACAGTCGTACGTGGTATTGCAGCTCTCGCTTATTCATTGTTCTTAGAAGAAAGCAGCCATGTTTTTCTAATCCTGAATAGCCTTGGTGAAAGTACTAAAGATATGATTGTCCCCACGTTTGTCACAGGTCTGTATTCAAGCCCTTCGTATTTTGCTCACGATTAACCCAAGTGCCATCGGTATTGTCACCTACATTTGGAGAAAACGACCCTCTGAGGCAAAGTCCTCGCTTTCAGACTCAGGTGGACAGAAGGCATGAGCTCTACAAGCACCACCAGCGAGCACTCGAGAAATCGGAAGGAAATGAGGTAAGAAGTACCATGGAACTGAAAAGAATTTACTAAAACCAGTCAGCTACATTATCTGATCCTAACTCACGTATTGTGGGAAGATTTTTTTGAGGTGCATTTTGCATTCATCACTCACCTCGTAATATATCGTAGACCAATAAAAAATAAGCAACATCGTAAACAATCTTGATTAAACACATCCTACTGGTTTATGTACAGAGCTCTTATGTGAATCTATGTACCTTCAAGACTACAAGCCAGTCCAGCATAATCAGTCACATGTTACTCCACTGCCACATCTTTGTTTTATAGGGTTGGTTGGAAAGTCAAAACAGTGATCTGTTATATACATCTCCTTTACAGTCTGAGTACAGTCCACAATACCTGGACCATTTGTGGTTCTCCTGACCCAGACTCAACAGCTTGATAAGCATATGAGGCTGTTTATTTTGGGTTGAGAGATCCATGGCCAGTATGGATATTGCGACCAGTACTCAGGCCGTAAACGTTGGGTGTGTGCCACCAGTTTAAGAGTAGTGAACCCTATTCTGCTCTAAACCAAGTCATCTCATGGTGTAAATGGCAGTATTCATCTTGTAATAAATGGAGCATTCTAGAATAAGGAATCTATTGGGTTTTGGGATAGATTTGACATAGAAGTTATTGTACAATATTGGTCGTCCTTTCTAGGTTTCACTTTCTTAAAGTGGGGTATGTCTTTCTGGATAGGTAAATGTGGATTTTTAAGGTAACCTGTCAATTTGCACTTGATCTGCAGGCAGCATGTTAAAATGCAGGAGCAGCTGCCCAGATTACTATATATTTGAGGGAAAATATTTAGTATATCTTTTTTTTTTGTAATTAATTACATTTCCTGCTCTTTGTAGGCTTATTTTTTTTTCTATGGGTGGTCCTATTGAGTGGTTGGCAGCCTTCCCTGTAGAACAGAACATATGTAGATAGGTGCCAATCACTAGGTAGTGCTGTCCACTGGACTCCTAAGCATGGAACGAGCAGGGATTTAAACGAATGAAATGCAGTTTAAAGTAAATCTTTTCATAAAACTACGGTATATGCACAGTGGCTGCTTGTACAACCCTACAGGTTCCTTTTAAAGACTAAAGTATGAGAGCATTAATGTATCAGAGCATTAATATAGCCCTTTTCTACATACAGAATACACAACGACTTCTACAGGACAAGCAAAGGATGATGGAAGCTGATAATCTGTCACTGGTTAGCAATCTCCTAAATGGAATAGAGACGTCTTCACCTTCAGACTTGTCTGACCTATTTCAGTTCTGTGTGGAGAAGGAAATTGCATTTTACCAAGAGGAAAACCATTAAGAAGCTCCCGCTGCCTTCTTCATCAGGGTCACTGCGCAATTTGATGACACTACTGTTCCAAGCAGTAACAACAGTGATAATCATCTGTTTAATATACATGTTGCTAAAACAATCAGCAATTATAAAATTATCAGGAAATAAAATGAATCATGTTGTCTTTTCCTTAGTTACTGGTGCACTAGAATTGATTTTGAGCTTAGCCGGTGGCGGCTTCTCTGGTGACTGCTGGGTTTTCTTAGTAGGTGCCGATGTTGGCTGTCTCCCGTTCTGAGGTCTTGAAGAAGCAGTGGTTGAGCTCTGTCTAGCTGGGGTCTTCTCTGGTGCCTGATAAGTGTGTTTGGTGGGCACAGCATGCATTCTCCTGGTGGAAGGGGCAGATACGGTCTGTCTCTCTTTCTGAGATGTGGCGACTGTACTGTAAGACTTTCCTATAGGAGCAGTATCTGATTTTGATTGTGGGGCAGATGGTAGTAACTTTTTCGAAGTGTTCTTATTCACTCCTTGACTTGACTTTAGAGGCTTAGACTGGCAGGATGAGGCAGAGATTTGATTTTTGGGGACTGGTTCAGAAGCTGACATGTCGGTGCCAACGATCTGCTGGTCTCCGAGTTCCTTCTTGATTAACGCAGAATTTGGATGCCTTTCAGAAATAATAGAATTTTGTCCCTTGGGTGGACGAGATGCTGTTTGCTGGAGAGACATGGATGAGCATTCTTCAGGTATTACATTACCAGTGTCATTTTTCGGTGGATAGAGCGGCTGTTCATTTGGAGTATTATTGAGCTCTGATAGACGCTCCTCATGTTCTCTCAATGCCTTGTTCCTTCTCTGATAAGACCTTTGTATCATCTCCTTACTCAGAGAAGAGAGCTCTGCTAAGACAAAAGTGTACCAAAAATTGATTGCGACTGGTAATTTATATGTGTTAGTATTAAGTGTCACATGAATGGATATGAGTGTGGGGCTGTATGTACAGGTGCATCTCAATAAATTAGAATATTATAAAAAAATTAATTTTTTTCAGTAATTCAATACATAATGCAAAATACATATATTATATAGAGTCATTCCAAACAAAGTGATCTATTTACGGTAAGTTTATTTCTGTTAATGATTATGGCTTACATCCAATGAAAACCCAAAGGTCATTCTCTCAGAAAATTAGATAATTATAGAAGACCAACTGGAAAAATGATTTTTAACTCATAAATGTCGGCCTAATGAAAAGTAGGTACAGTAAATGCACTCAATACTTGGTCGGGGCTACTTTTGCATAAATGATTGCATCAATGTGGCGTGACATGGAGGCGATCAGCCTGTTGCACTGCTGAGGTGTTATGGTAGCCCAGGTTGCTTTGATAGCAGCCTTCAGCTCATTTGCATTGTTGGGTCTGGGGTTTCTCATCCCTCTTGACAATACTCCATAGATTTTCCATGGGGTTTAGGTGAGGCGAGTTTGCTGGCCAATCAAGCACAGTGATAATGTGGTTAGTAAACCAGGTATTGGTACTTTTGGCAGTGTGAACAGCTGCGAAGTCCTGCTGGAAAATGAAATCTCCGTCTCCAAAAAGCTTGTCAGCAGAGGGAAGCATGAAGTACTCTAAAATCTCCTGGTAGACGGCACCACTTACTTTGTCCTTGATAAAACACAGTGGACCTACACCAGCAGATGACAGGGCTCCCCTAACCATCACTGATTGTGGAAACGTCACACTAGACCTCCAGCAGCTTGGATTGTGTCCTCTCCACTCTTCCTCCAGACTCTGGGACCTTAATTTCCAATTACCTTTTGTGACTTAAACTCCTTGTGGAGTATGTCAATAACTGCCTTATGGACATTTGTCTACTGAGCAGTCTTCCCCATGATTGTGTAGCTTACTGAACCAGTCTAAGAGACCATTTTAAACACTTAGTAAGCCTTTGCAGGTGTTTTGTGTTAATTATTTAAATCTTCTGAGAGAACGACTTTTGGGTTTTCAATGGCTGTAAGCAATAATCATCAACATTAACATAAAAAACCACTTGAAATAGATCACTCTGTTTGTAATGACTCTATATAATATACAGTGCCTTGTGAAAGTATTCGGCCTTCTTGAACTTTTCAACCTTTTTCCACATTTCAGGCTTCAAACATAAAGATATAAATTCTTATTTTTTTTGTGAAGAATCAACAACAAGTGGACACAATCGTGAAGTGGAACAAAATTTATTGGAGATTTAAACTTTTTTAACAAATAAAAAACGGAAAAGTGGGGCGTGCAATATTATTCGGCCCCCTGGAATTAATACTTTGTAGTGCCACCTTTTGCTGCGATTATAGCTGCAGTCACTTGGGGTATGTCTATCAGTTTTGCACATCGAGAGACTGAATTTCTTGCCCATTCTTCCTTGCAAAACAGCTGGAGCTCAGTGAGGATGGATGGAGAACGTTTGTGAACAGCAGTTTTCAGCTCCTTCCACATATTGTTGATTGGATTCAGGTCTGGACTGTGACTTGGCCATTCTAACACCTGGATACGTTTATTTTTGAACCATTCCATTGTAGATTTTGCTTTATGTTTGGGATCATTGTCTTGTTGGAAGATAAATCTCTGTCCCAGTCTCAGGTCTTTTGCAGACTCCCAACAGGTTTTCTTCCAGAATGGTCCTGTATTTGGGTACATCCATCCTCCCATCAATTTTAACCATCTTCCCTGTCCCTACTGAAGAAAAGCAAGCCCAAACCATGATGCTGTCACCACCATGTTTGACAGTGGGGATGGTGTTTTGAGGGTGATGAGCTGTGTTGCTTTTACACCAAACATATCGTTTTGCATTGTGCCCAAAAAGTTCGATTTTGGTTTCATCTGACCAGAGCACCTTATTCCACATGTTTGGTGTGTCTCCCAGGTGGCTTGTGGCAAACTTCAAACGAGACTTTTTATGGATATCTTTAAGAAATGGCTTTCTTCTTGCCACTCTTCCATAAAGGCCAGATTTGTGCCGTGTACGTCTGATTGTTGTCCTATGGACAGACTCTCCCACCTGAGCTGTAGATCTCTGCATTTCATCCAGAGTGATCATGAGCCTTTTGGCTGCATCTCTGATCAGTCTTCTCCTTGTTCGAGATGAAACTTTAGAGGGATGGCTGGGTCTTGGTAGATTTGCAGTGGTCTAATACTCCTTCCATTTCAATATGATCGCTTGCACAGTGCTCCTTGAGATGTTTACAACTTGGGAAATCTTTTTGTATCCAAATCCGGCTTTAAACTTGGCCACAACAGTATCTCGGACCTGCCTCGTGTGTTCCTTGGTTTTCATGATGCTCTCTGCACTTGAAACAGAACACGGAGACTATCACAGAGCAGGTGCATTTATATGGAGACTTGATTACACCTAGGTGGACTCTAAGTTGAAAAGTTCAAGGGGGCCAAATACTTTCACAATGCACTGTCTTTCACTTTACTGAATTACTGAAATAAATTAACTTTTTAATAATATTCTAATTTATTGAGCTGCATCCGTATATTAAATGATCACAACTTTTAAATGACCACTGAACAGCTACATGCAAGCCGATTGGCAGTCATTGAATAGACTGAATATGCAGGCTGACCGCACTTCCATGTGCAGAGAACTATCATTCATATGATCCTTTTGTGAGCATGAGATATTATTGTACTCGGCAGCACTTGTCCGGTTTACATAGAACAATTTTTAAACAAGCTCACAAATCTTTTTTCTCTTTTTTTTTGTTGGGTGAGTACCACACTGTTTACACAGGTCAATAATAGGGTAACAAGAGTACTTAAGAGCACTCATTCCCAATCATCATCTCGTGTTAATGTCCGGTAAATATCTGGATGTGGCCCTGACACAGCTTACCATACCTGAAACATCAAAGGGAAGACTTGTCTCATCACTGTCATCACTATCGCTTCCATTCTCATCTTCCTCATTGTCACTGTTGTGATTGACAGAGTCTTTCAAAGTCTCTCCATCCAATTGTTGAAGGGCAGGTAAGGCCTTTAGCACTTGCTGTCTAAATAAAAAAAAAAAATCAAGTGGATCAGGATGCTTTTCATAGTGACCTCAACATTGGGAGTACTGTGACTATATATACATGCTTTATGTGAAAATTTGCCATAATGGACCTTATGAATGATTGACCAACTGCTGCACTAAGAGAACCGTTTACAAAGGTCTACATTTTGGGAGTGGACACCTTTTGAGGTAATGGTGTGAGATTAGAAAAGAGATCTGATTTTTATTTATTTTTTCTTCTTCCAGCAGCACTCTTTTTTCCATGGACTGAATTTGGTATTGCTGCCATCTTTAGTTATAAAACAGAGATTAGCCACAATACCAGAAACAACCCACAGACAAACGACCCACAAAGAGACTTGGGTATACTAATAGATCACAGACTAAACATGAGTCAACAGTGTGATGCAGCAGCAAAAAATGCAAACACAATTCTGGGATGTATTAACAGAAGCATACAGTCTAGTTCACATGAAGCCAATATCGCCCTCTACTCTTCTTTGGTCAGACCTCATCAGGAATACTGTGTCCAGTTCTGGGCACCACATTTCTAAAAACACCTCAACAAACTGGAGTAAGTTCGGAGAAGAGCGACCAGCATGGTGACCAGTCTGCAAACCATAACCTATGAGGAACGGTTACAGGATTTTGGAATGTTTAACTTGCAAAAAAGAAGACAGAGGGCACTTAATAGCTATCTACAAATATCTTGAGGGCTGTCACACTGTAGAGGGATCAGCTTTATTCTCATTTGCACAAGTGAACACTAGAAGCAATAGGATGAAACTGAATGGGAGAAGACCAAAAATAGATATTTGAAAAAACTTTGACAGTGAGGGCAATCAACGAGTGGAACAGGGTGCCATGAGAGGTAGTGAGTTCTCCTACAATGGAAGTCTTTAGAAAGAGGCTGGGAAAACATATCTGGGATGATTTAGTGAATCCTGCTTTGAGCAGGGGGATGGACCAGATGACCCAGGTGGTCCTTTCCAACTCTACCATTCTATGATTCTAAGGGTACCTTTACACACGGCAACTTTTCTAGGAATTTCACTGGCAACTTACTGGTTGCAGTGAAACAATGGACACATTGTTCTATTTTGTTGCTGTGTACAAATGGAACAATGTGTCCATGATTTCACTGCAACCAGTAAGTTGCCAGAGAAATTCCTAGAAAAGTTGCCGCGTGTAAGGGTACCTTAAGAGTTGCACTGTTTCTTAAAACACCATCTTCATGGATGTGTCTTGTGCTACGCAGCCTAGTTATGGATTTAGAAGTCACCTGTAGCTTTTCGCCTTGGTGCAAGGATTCCAGTGAGATCCAAAATGACAAGATTTGAGGTAATTCACCTATATAAAAACAAAGGCAGCTAATTGAAATAAACGCAACACATTATGCCAATTGCCGTCTGCTGCACAAATTTTATACATAAGGGTGGAAGTTGTTACTGACTTACCTGCATCAAGCTTCTTAATCAAATTATTGGATATGTCCAGGAACTGCAGATTTGTCAAACATTGGATATTTTGGATTTCCTCCACTTTGTTCCAAGAAAGATTAAGAAAGCTTGAAGATAAGTATGGAGTTTGAGAACCATGCTTAAAATAAGTAACATCATTCAAATATAAAACGACTATGGCAAGACATAGAAGGTACTGGTATTTCAATGGGAGTCAGAATTCTCCTTAAGGTACCGTCACACAGGGAGATATCGCCGGCGATGTTGCCGCAACCGAGGGCGTGGTCAGGTTGCGGCGACATCGCCGCGAATTGCCGCGTGTGACAGGGCGATAATCAGGCGATGAATCGCCTGAGTCACATCGCCAGGTTCCCAACAATGTGGGAAACCTGGCGATGTTGCTCGCGATTCTGCCTGATCGCCCTGTGTAACGCGGCAATCCGCAATGTTACGGCGATTCCGCCTATCTACTACATTGCGGGTTATCGCTCGCTGGGTTGCTGGGCAACTCAGCGAGCGATAGCCACGGCAAATAGCGGCGACATCGCCGTAAGTTGCTCAGTGTGACATCTCACCGGCGATGTTGTCAGGATGCGCGCTCCCGCGATCCCCGCAATACGCGGCGATATGTCCCTGTGTGACGTACCTTCAGCGTTTGTTTTGCCATATATTTCTAGATGACATCTTAAAAAAAAATTTGAATCTGAGAGTCCTCAATGGTTGACACCTTTTAATGGCTAACTGAAAAGATGGTAAACATAGCAAGCTTTCGGGACATTATGGCCCCTTCATCAGGCTGATAGATGACATCTAGAGACTACTGATTCAGAGATATGTGGCACTTGTTTGACACAGTGTACTCATAGGCAGATATACAAGTACTATGAAAATTTGTGAAAAAATACTTCAATGTGAGTTCTTTCAAGTTTTCATAGTTTATTTTTAGCAATTAACAATGGAAAGCGAATCAACAAAAAAGAAATCTAAATCAAATCAGTATTTAGGGTTACTAACTTTCAAAACAGCATCAATTCTTCGACGTACAATTGCACACTTTTTTAAGGAACTCGGCAGGGAGGTTGTTCCAAACATCTTGGAGAACTAACCCCAGATCTTCTGTGCATGTAGGCATGTGCAGTTAAGAGGTGATGGCATTGAAGGACATTTTTCAATTTCAAAGGGAAGTGAGCATGATGTGTCTGTCATCTGTGGCACTAAGTTTACTTGGCCGACCACTGTGTTTATACTCCTCAATGTTGCCCAATACTAGGTTCTTCCTCAAAATATATGAGCAGCACATCCTAAAACCCCATTTTGCTTTAAAATCTTTGCAGATTCGGGCAGGCGGATCTCTCCCCAGGTGTGGTCTGCTGTTTGGGAAAGGGCAGCCAAGTCATCGGTTTGCTCTCTATATAAAGAAATCTTTAATAAAATCTTGATGTTTTGGTACCACACACCAGATTTCCTCAATTGGTTAGATTCTTCTCTCCCTGCCTTCTGCTGGAGATGTGGGCAGGATACAGGGACCCTTTTCCACATATTTTGGTCGTGCCTGATGTTGAAGGCTTTTTGGGTCGAAGTTAAAAATCTTATATGTAAATCTTGTACTCAGAGGTTGATTTGGTCCCCTAGGTTTATCTCCTGGGCTCTGGAGTGAGGGGAATAGGGAAACTAGCGTCCAAGCTGATGCTCCACATCCTCACGGCAGCCAGATGCCTGATTGCCCTAGGTGGGAGGCAAACAGCCGCCCTGACTCTTCTGAGCTTACTGACTGAGAAGAATATCGGTTATCAAGAGAATGGAGCACCTTTCTGCCTCACTTAACACATCGATAGACCGATTTAATGCCGCCTGGGCCCCTTGGGACTATTTCACGGCTAGAGAGGATTGTGAGGGATGAGATCTCTGGGTTTGCGGCCCCCTCCCCATTAGCTAATACTCCTTTCCCCCATCATACCCTTCCCTCCTGTCTCGTCTGTGTTTGTCCTAAATATTAGTCTTGATTACTCATTGCTGACAATACAAGTATATCTAACACTGTTTGTTACTGTAGTCTAAAGCCCTGTCACACTAAGCGAGATCGCCAGCGAGATCGCTGCTAAGTCATAAATTTGGTGACACAACAGCGACCTCGCCAGTGATCTCACTATGTTTGACACTTAGCAGCGACAAGGCCCTGCTGTGAGATCGCTGGTCGTGTCAGAGTCGCCTGGACCATTTTTTGATCATTGGGGTCCCTCTGGGCAGCATGCATCGGTGTGTTTGACGCCTTAACAACGACCTCATTGGCGACTCAGAACTTAGCCATGTAGGTCTGAGTCATCAGACTAGCTGCTGTGTGACAGGGTCCTAACGACCACTGAGGTCGTTATATGGGCTGCCGTATCATTGCTGCATCGTTCAAAAGATCTGAATATTTGACATCTCACCAGCGACCATATAGCAATGTTCCAGCGATCCTTACCAGGTCATATCGTGCTGAAATGCCGCCAAGTGTGACAGGACCTTAAGTGAAGCTACTGGCTTCACCCTTGTGCGGGCCCAAAGACTGGTGGGTCCTTATGCACTTGTTATACTTTTCTACTCTATCTTATGGTTAATCTCTTTTTATTGAATTTTTTGAAAACATTACAGGGTATACATTTAGTTGTAACCATAAAATACAAAATAATGAAACACAGAAATAATACCAGATATATGTGTGTTGGAGAATAACCAACCGAAATACTCTATCTTCATACATGTTACTTGGTTTCGCTGTCATTGGATTTTTGTACGTCTTGAAGCGTCAATAAAAATATAATTACAAAAAAAAAATATTTGCAGAGCCATTGCTGATGCAGTATAGCTACCTTGTTTCTTGTTGCTGTGCTCAGTCTTGCCATGATGTATGACCTATAACATGAAACTGCCTTCCATAACCTCACACTTGTAGCAGAATTTGGCTTTTATTCACCAATTTGTAAGTTTCTGTTTCAGTTATTATCTGTGTTTAAATGATGATCATTATTCCCTGTTTGGTATAACTGGTTACTGATTTTCCTGATTATAATTCGACAAAATTCATGACTTTGTGCAAGTGTACCTAGAAATGATGTTGTTTTGATGGCAAAAGGCAATCAGCATTTTTTCTACACCTTCCTAAAACATACTAGACTCATTCTTGTTCTGTAAAAGATGTTTGTACCGTGTTAGCCAGTAGATAGAAAAATATTAGAATCTGAGAGTCCTCAGTGGTTGATACCTTTTAATGGCTAATTGAAAAGATGGTAAACATAGCAAGCTTTCGGGACACTGTCGCCCTGTCATCAGGCAGATAATGACACAGATTCTGAAGATACATACATATATACATAAGCAAATTAAACAAAAAAAACAACAACAAGTCTTAGGCTGCGTTCACACATTGCGTATTTTGTTGCGCTCTTTTTTGCGTGCGCTTTTTGCCGCGTTTTTCAGCCGCAAAGCGCAACAAAATACGCAGGGGCTTTCACACACTGCGCTTTCTTTACTCCAGAAAGCGCAGTGATGTCACAGAGTGGAGGAAGAATCCTGCTTCCTCCTCCCCTCTGTGACAGCTGTGACAGCCCTATTAGATTTCGCAGTGTATTAATATACACTGCGAAATCTGAATTAAAGAAAGGCAAATGTATGAAAAATAAAAAAGAATGAATGCTTTACCTCTCCGGCGCCTTTTCCCGGTGTCCGGTCTCCGGTGCCAAGCGATGTGTAGTGCTGCCAAGACCTGCGGTGACGTCAGAGGGGCGTTCCCGGCGCTGATTGGGCGCTCCCTGTCATGTGATACATATCAGATTTGAAGTTGCTTTTTAAGATGAGCAGCCCCATATCGGTTTCACTGTAATCAGTGCTGGAAAAATGCTTTGCTAAAGGTAGGTCCATACGCTTTTCTTTTATGGAGTGGCGATGAGAATTCATTCTTCTTCTGAATTTTTGCCCGTTCTCCCCTACGTACATGCCACCAGTTGGATATTTGGTACATATAGTTAAATACACCACATTGCTTGTGGTGCAACTAAAGCTACCTGGGATCTTGTAGTCCTGATCTGTGCTGGGAATCTTTATCTTGTCCGTTGTCATTATAGATAGACAGGTTTTGCACCTGTTCTGGTTGCAGGGAAAGTTTCCTGTTGCTGCTGGAGAGGACAGGGCACTTCTGACAATGATGTTTTTTAGATTTGGAGGTTGTCTAAAACACAGAAGTGGGGGATCCGGAAATATTGATTTTAGTTGTGCATCTTTTTGTTTTTTGTAGGAGTGGTTGCAGTTTCCGTGCAGCTCCTCTTAGCACCTCCAGACTTATATTGTAGGTGACTACAAGAGGCACTCTGTTGTTTTCTTTTCTAGTTTTATAAAGTAGGAGATGATTCCTTGATGTTCTGGTGACTCTTGTAATCTGGTTCTCAATTGTTCTTGGATGGTAGCCCTGGTTCAAAAAGGTCTTTCTGATGTTTTCAAGGTGATACTCTCTATCGGTAGGGTTAGAACATATCCAATTGTATCTGATGGCCTGGCTGTACACAATAGAGTTTTTTATGTGTTTTGGATGAAAACTGTCCCATCTGAGATATGCTGGACGGTCAATTGGCTTCCGGTACATAGATATCTCTATTTCATTGTTCCGTAACTTGATGATGGTGTCCAGAAAGCTGATTTCAGTGCAGGAGTAGTTGAGTGTCAAGTTGATGGTGGGATGAAACTGATTAAAGTGTTAATGGAACGTCTTCAGCTGTTGCTCTGACTCATGTCCAGATGATTAAAATGTCAATGTAATAGACTCGTAGTAGGCTAGAGGCCTTATAGGACGAAAGGAAAAAAGTCACCTTCAAGCTTGGCCATGAAAAGATTTGCATATTGTGGTGCCATTTTGCTACCCATTGCTGTGCCAGTCTCCTGTAAATATATGTTGCCATCAAATGTGAAGTAGTTGTGTGTGAGGATGAATTTTGTAAGCTCCACCACAGAGTCAGCATCAATTCCTGTGTTTTCCAGGAAGGTTTTGCAGACATTTAATCCATCCTGGTGTGGGATGTTACTGTACCGAGATTCCACATACATGGTGGCGAGGATGGTTCCTTCTGGTAGAGGACCTATTGCTGACAGTTTATTCAATAGGTCAGCTGTGTCCTAAATGTAGCTGGGTGTCTCTTTTACCAGGGGTTTGAGAACACCCTCTACCCACCCAGAAATTTGTTCGGTGAGGGTGCCCACACATGAAATGATTGGTCTTCCTGGATTTCCTAATTTGTGAATTTTGGGAAGCATGTAGAATGTGCTTGTTCTTGGACTTACTGGTATTAGGTCATCAGCTGTTAAGGATATGTCAGGTATACAAAACCAGCCTCTGTTTAATTCCTTGTGATAGTCCTGTGTGGGGTCAGACTCCAATTTCTTGTAATAGCGTGTGTCTGTCAGTTGTCTGTTTGCTCCTTCAGGTAGTCAGATTTGTTCATCATGACTATTGCACCACCCTTGTCTGTAGGTTTAATGATGATTATACAATTTGTTCCGCTTATCTTAGACTTTTAGTCTCAATTCCCCAGCCCATCTCTTCCTCCCTGTCCTGACTCTGTCTTACGTCACATTTACAATAACATCTAAGACCGTTGTTTTTTTGTTTCATTTGCTTATGTATATATGTATGTGTCTTCAGAATTTGTGTAATTACTAGCCTGAGGAAGGGACCACAGTGTCCCGAAAGCTTGCTATGTTTACAATCTTTTCAGTAAGCCATTAAAAGGTATCAACTACTGAGGACTCTCAGAGTGTAATATTTTTCTTGTTCTGCATACACTACTTTTCTTTAGCAGTCTAGCTGTCTTATTATCATCATAGGTAGGATTATAATGAAAGATAACATCTTTATATACAGTAGAAAACAAAGGAGCACCCTTTCTAAATAGCGGATAAAGGCTCAAAAGGGCTTACCTCCTTCCCTCCCTACAATGACATGTGCCCTGATGACTTCATGCTCATTAAATATTTTGCTACATTTCAAAAGGTTCTGAGTCCATGTGCCCAACAGTACATAGGAGTCTAATACTTGTCCTAGTGACCAATGAAGTGTGTTCAGACATGGAAATATTTAAGTACTGGCAGGTTTGTGGTTAATAACAAAAAGATAGTGAAATCCAAAATTTCAGGTTTGCTGAAAGAGATAAGTGTTATTTTCATGGTTGTATGAAAGGGAACCTGACACGTCCCCCATGCCCAGGGAACCAGCAGCAGTTGTGGGCACATATCTAAATTCCCTACCTAACAGTCCTTTTATTAAACTGGACACACAAACAAACAGATCTATAGAAAAAACATTTGCAAAGTCTGTTCATGAGATGCAAATTAAAAAGGCTTTGACTAGTTGAGAAGGTGTTAGTATCTCCAGATTAGTTGGCCGATTTACCGTGTTATCATACCCCTGTGGGCGTGGCAACATACATTACAAGATGCGGTGTCATTGCCAGCACTGTATAGATCTCTCGCATTAATGTGACTTTGTTAACTCCACTATTGAGCCTCTGAAGTGTACGCATCCCAGCTTCAGAGTGGCGCACTGCATATGACTAGAAGTGCAGAAGACTGATCATCTACTCAGAAAAGCAATGTAATAAAGGGGACTGTAAGGCAAGGAATGTAGATGGGTAGACCCAACTGCTGCTGGTTCTGGGAAGACAGGAGAACGGTCAGGTTCAACTTAAAATTTAGATGGACACTCACCGCAGGTTCTTGAGAACATCTACATTTTCAATCTTCTTTATTAGATTCTTAAAAAAAGAAAACTGATGATCACAAAACCTGTCATTTCACATTTCATGAGCGAAAAACAGGATCAAGGATTAGAATTCAACTGTTCAATCCCTATATCCCCCAAAGTAAGAGGCCCCCAATACACATTAGATGACTAAGGCCCCTTTCACATCAGCGGTAATCGCTGATCGCTACAGTTGCCGTGAAAAAAACGCAACTGCTGCAGTTACCGCATAATGGCTGCACTTGCGGTTCACTTGCGGCAAGCCCCATGCAATGTCTATGGGGCTTGCGGCAGGTGCGGCAAGTGCGGTATAGTTGCGGTTTCGGCACTTGCGGTAGGTGCGGCCGCGAAAAAAAAATGCAGTCAGCCGCGTTTTTTTTTCGCGGCTGCATCTGCAGCAAGTGCCGAAACCGCACTTGCCGCAAGCCCCATAGACATTGCATGGGGCTTGCCGCAAGTGAACCGCAAGTGCGGCCATTATGCGGTAATCGCGGCAGTTGCATTTTTTCCACCGCAACTGCCGCGATAAGCGGTTACCGCTGATGTAAAGGGGGCCTAACTGGTCACAATAAAGTAGGTTGGCTAAAATTAATCCAATGTGCATGGAACTTTCAGATAGATTGCTCTCAGTGGGAGAAACAAAATAATAGTAAGCTTATAAGTGTGATACCTTTTAATGGCTAAAAAAAATATTCTAAATGATGTTACATAGCAAGCTTTCGAGACTGCTTATGTCTCTTCTTTTACAAGATCTTTTAGTTCCATAGATGTACGGTACATTCTGGTATCCTCCATCCTCCAAAGGAAAAAAAGGGGGTTTTGTACTGTTAGCCAGATGATAAAAAATGTAGACTGCTCTCCGTGGGAGAAACAAAATATTAGTAATCTTGTAGGTGTGATACCATTTAATGGCTTAAAAATATATATAATGAATGATGTTACAAGGAAAGCTTTCGAGACTGCTTACATCTCTTTAGACTTAAGCAGTCTCGAAAACTTGCTTTGTAATGTCATTCATTATATTTTTGTTAGCCACTAAAATATCACACCTACAAGTTTACTATTATTTTGTTTCTCCCACTGAGAGCAGTCTATTATCATTCTTCAACTGTCTAACACAATACAAAACCCTTTTTTTTCATTTAACAAAATGGAACTTTAAGAAACATAAAAACAGTAAAAGCTATTATAATGAAGCATATGTGTGTACGTAGTGGTGTAATGGAGTATCAGACAAGTATTGGCTCCATTAGCTGCCAAGCCAAGATATTAATATAGTGTTGGCATTTTCCTCAGGATTACCTTTGCATGTCAGAAAGTGATTTACATAGAAAGGTTATCTATGTAGTAATAAGCCAAACAATAAAGGAGGAAACTATTAACATAGTCTCCTATGGGCAGAAGTCACAATGAGAGCACTGCATAGCTTGTAGCATAGGATGGTAACCTCCTATAAGACAGGTTATGACTTGGATGCTGGCATCCATCCTGAATACTCAATATGTTATCGTAACTAAACCAAGTGGGTGTTAGAATAAAAGAAAAAAGAAATTGGTCTGTATCAGGAATCCTGTCCCACAGCTGGCACACCCCTGTGCAGTATCAGGTATGAGGTTACCTCTTGTAGGTACAGGCTGTGCACCTCTTTCACCAGCTCCAGATTCTTCAGTGTGGTGATCCCCTCTCTGTCCAGTCTCACGGTATGTAGATGGAGCAATGCCTGAGACCTGCAAGGGAGCCAAACACAGGCAACCGAACAGCAATCTACCAGATCCAGCCACAGCTAAATTACAATAACTATTTGCCCATGCACCACCGAATCATCCACCAACTGTGTACACACGTTGTCGGAGAAGATGCTAAGACTGCTTTCACATCAGCGTTTTTGTACAATTGCGGCAGATCCGGCAGGATTGCAGCATCTGCTGTGTAACAGCTCACTTGCGGCAAGCCCCATTCATTCCCTATGGGACTTAAAGTCAGTGGCGGCAAGTGCGCTTTTGCCAGATCCAGCAGATCCAGCATTTGCGGCAGCGCAAAAAAAAAAAAAAACAACGCTACTAGCAGTGGTTTTTTGACTTGCCAAAAGTGCAGGATCTGGCAAAACCGCACTTGCCGCACCTCACCACAAGTCCCATTGGGAATGAATGGGGCTTGCTGCAAGTGAGCTGTTATGCGGCAGATCATGGTAAATGCGTTAAAACTGCCTGATCTGCCGCAAATTTAAAAAGATCACAAAAAAAGTATTAAAGATGTAACAAAACCCATACATGAGAATTGTCTTCCAGTATATAAAGCTTCGTCAGAAAACAGGAACATTTGTATTTACTTTTAGGCTGAAAGCCTGTCCTGATCATGTCCACCTGATACATTGTTTGCACTATTATACATAGGGCTATTTGGCACAAAGGGAGTGTTTAACCAGGATTTCACCCCTCAAACTATTTATAGCTGCACGTAGTTCTTTTAAAGACAAGTTGAGTAATATCTTTACATTGTCAGTCCTTCCCTCCATTACTAAGAAATCAACATTTGAAATTACATGCATATTTATATATCTGAAGCCTCTGTCACTCCAGCTCTATTCTCCACCGAAGGCTGCCTTCTCCTGGTTGACTAATGGCTACTTTGCCTGAAGTCACACAGTATAGAGGCAGTCAGTCATCCAGCAGCAGGAGGTGGTGCTGGGCGGGGGATACAGCTGGAGTGACCAAGGCATCAAATCTACAAATAGTTCTTCAGCCTCATTTGCATACTAATTAAAATGTTGATTTCTCTGAAATGGAGGAACTTTCAGGACACATAAAGGTATTGCTGGACTTTTCTTTGAGAAAACTATACGTGCATGTTAATAGTTTGGGGGGCAATCTTGTTAACAGATGTCCTTTAAATAAAATTGCTACATTTAGGGTATATGGACACAACATCTTTAGCAGACAGGTCAAGTCTGTAGCCTGCCTTAATAAGCCATAAAGAAACACCCAAAAAAGTGACTATATTGTAGGAACGCTAGGTAAGACAGGGTGAAACCTCTCCACTGGAGGTCCTGATTACATGCACCAGGATACCTATGACCAAGCCCTGTGTTCATTGTGTGTTCGGTCATCTCGCGCTGGACAAAGCATGTTCACTTGGCCTGTTGAGAAATGCAATAAAGCTTACCTTGTTTTGTACCACGACCTGTGCTGTACTAAGTGAGGGCCCCGGCTGAGAGTGAATCCGTACAATATGTACAGCAATGTAAAACTACTTACTGCTTTTGTGTTCAGCCTTTTGAGCTTCTTTCTATTGCTTTACGTTTCCAAAGCCACAAAGCAGTTAAATAAGGGAACTTACCATGTTTCAGGCACTCACTAGTTAATACTTACAGGAAAAAAAAAACTCTACAAAAGCCAAACAAACATGACACAAAAAAAATAAAAATGCTGGAGTTTTCTTGAAGCAACTTTTGCTGTGAACACAAAGCCTTAGGAGACGATTCAACACAGCTTTTACGCCAGAAAAATCTTTGAAATATCGCATAATTTTGGTACAACTCACGGCTGTCAAAAAATATTGCTACTTTTGATGCTCTCAACATTTTCGACCAGCAACGGCAAAGTGGGTGGAGCTGGGGTGTGACAACATTTGTCAAATCTTACTCATGCTGGAATTGGCCTGAGATCTGTGGCGAGGCGCCCACCACTCGTCCGACACTGTGCCTCCGGAGCGTCCGACTCCAGCACACCTCCTCATCAAGAGCAACGTCAATTCTGTATTGTTTTTACTCTTATTCAGATATTATAATAATTTTGTCTGGCTTTTTTGGTTCTAATTTTTATGTACTTTTAGATTCATATTCTTTACAGATAGAGGAAATAAAGAGAAAATAGAAATACATATTTAGTAGGTCACATTTCTCATTTTGTTTAAAGTGAT
Organism: Allobates femoralis; assembly: GCA_033576535.1. Classification (NCBI taxonomy): domain Eukaryota; kingdom Metazoa; phylum Chordata; class Amphibia; order Anura; family Aromobatidae; genus Allobates; species Allobates femoralis. Next base: position 360,122,332 of record JARQOC010000006.1, read on the forward strand.
CCTAAACCCAGAAACTGACCCCCCCGCATCTTTAGACCTGTCCCTGCACCCCCTCTTATCATTTCTAGCCATCCCTTTTGCAGAAAAAAATCGCTTTTGTAAAGTAGACAAAAAGTTATATATACTTTGTCCTGTGTGAGTTCTCTGTTTCTGACCAAGCCGCAATATGCCCGCCTGTGTGCTGCTCCCTTGTAATTATGCACGCCCCTCTCTGCTTCTAAGAGCCAGGCTGCGTCATGAAAGGGGCGGGGCTAAATCGCATCATGCCGGAGCCCCGCCCCCTTTCATGACGCGGCCAGGCTCTATGAGAGCCAGCAACCTGAGAGGGGCGTGCATAATTACAAGGCAGCAGCAGACAGGCACACCTATTTGCGGCTTCCTCAGAAAGAGAGAACCCACACAAGACAAAGTATTATAACTTTTTCTCTACTTTACAAAAGTGACTTTTTTCTGCAAAAGGGATGGCTAGAAATGATAAGAGGGGGTGCAGGGACAGGTCTAAAGATGCGGGGGGGTCAGTTTGTGGGTTTAGGATCACTTTAAGACCAGAAAACCCCAATAAAATAAATGTAAAATTGTATTCACCTGTCTGTTATATATAAACATTATTGTAAGATGTACCGTATATACTCGTGTATAAGCCGAGTTTTTCAGCCCAAAAATTGGGCTGAAAAGTCCCCCCCTCGGCTTATACACGGGTCAATACGGTAACTCAGGCTGGAGGAGGCGGGGGGAGGCTGCTGTATGAGCGGCCCCATCACGTGGGGCCGCTCATTATATATGCACTGCTTCCCCCTGTCAATCAGCGGCAGGGGGAAGCAGTTCATATATGGCCCCCAAATGCTGGCACTCGCCCCCCTCCTTGAAAGGCCCCCACCCGGCTGCTTAATTTACCATCCTTGTTCTTCTGCTCCGCGCCGGGCTCCATGCTCCGTCCTCGGCAGCATCCGGGGTCATGTGACCGGCCGGTCGCATGACGTCATCGCTACTGGCCGGGGACCCCGGATGCAGCAGAGGACGGGACCGTGGAAGTCCGGCGCGGATCGGAAGAGCAAGGATGGTAACTTAAGCAGCCGGGGGGGGGATGCTTATAACGGAGGGGGACGAGTGCCAGCATTTGGGGGCACATATAACTCACTGCTGGGGCCTGTATATACCTGTGGGGCTGCTGTATACCCCTCTGGGGCTGCTGTATACCCCACTGGGGCTGCTGTATACCCCTCTGGGGCTGCTGTATACCCATATGGGGCTGCTGTATACCCCTATGGGGCTGCTGTATACCCCTCTGGGGCTGCTATATACCCCTCTGGGGCTGCTATATACCCCTCTGGGGCTGCTGTATACCTATAGGGCTGCTGTATACCCCTCTGGGGCTGCTGTATACCCCTCTGGGGCTGCTGTATACCCCTCTGGGGCTGCTGTATACCACTGGGGCTGCTGTATACACCTCTGGGGAGGCTGCTGTATACACCTCTGGGGAGGCTGCTGTATACTACCACTGGGGAGGCTGCTGTATACTACCACTGGGGAGACTGCTGTATACTACCACTGGGGAGGCTGCTGTATACTACCACTGGGGAGGCTGCTGTATACCACACTGCTGGGGGCTGTATACCTGTGCTGGGGTCCACCCTCGGCTTATACACGAGTCAATAGGTTTTCCCAGGTTTTGGGGGCAAAAGTAGGGGGGTCGGCTTATACATGGGTCGGCTTATACACGAGTATATACATTATTTTGTTTGTCAGGGGAAGGACAAAAAAAAAAATAGTGATTCAGACTGGCGGTGGTTTTCTTTTTTCTTTATTACTGATTTGCTTTTTTTTTTTATTTTAATTTCACACATTGAACCCCCATAAGGTCATAAAAGACCTTTGGAGACATTAAACCACAACTGAGCTTCTGTCAAGTGCACAGCTCTGCCATCACAAGTGAGGATCAATCAGGTAAGCTGCTGTAACATCACACGTGGGGATCAATCAGGTAAGCTGCTGTAACATCACACGTGGAGATCAATCAGGTAAGCTGCTGTAACATCACACGTGGGGATCAATCAGGTAAGCTGCTGTAACATCACAAGTGGGGATCAATCAGGTAAGGTGCTGTAACATCACACGTGGGGATCAATCAGGTAAGCTGCTGTAACATCACAAGTGGGGATCAATCAGGTAAGCTGCTGAAACATCACAAGTGGGGATCAATCAGGTAAGCCGCTGTAACATCACAAGTGGGGATCAATCAGGTAAGCCGTTGTAACATCACAAGTGGGGATCAATCAGGTAAGCCGCTGTAACATCACAAGTGGGGATCAATCAGGTAAGCCGCTGTAACATCACAAGTGGGGATCAAGCAGGTAAGCTGCTGTAACATCACAAGTGGGGATCAATCAGGTAAGCTGCTGTAACATCACAAGTGGGGATCAATCAGGTAAGCTGCTGTAACATCACAAGTGGGGATCAAGCAGGTAAGCTGCTGTAACATCACAAGTGGGGATCAAGCAGGTAAGCTGCTGTAACATCACAAGTGGGGATCAATCAGGTAAGCTGCTGTAACATCACAAGTGGGGATCAAGCAGGTAAGCTGCTGTAACATCACACGTGGGGATCAATCAGGTAAGCTACTGTAACATCACAAGTGGGGATCAATCAGGTAAGCTGCTGTAACATCACAAGTGGGGATCAAGCAGGTAAGCTGCTGTAACATCACAAGTGGGGATCAAGCAGGTAAGCTGCTGTAACATCACACGTGGGGATCAATCAGATAAGCTGCTGTAACATCACAAGTGGGGATCAATCAGGTAAGCTGCTGTAACATCACAAGTGGGGATCAATCAGGTAAGCTGCTGTAACATCACAAGTGGGGATCAAGCAGGTCAGCTGCTGTAAAATCACAAGTGGGGATCAAGCAGGTCAGCTGCTGTAACATCACAAATGGGCTCCTGTCAGGTAATGCTGTATTACATTACAAATGAACTTCAGCATAGTAATTTGCTGTGACACTACAGGTGGGTTTCCATCAAATCACGAGCTGTGATATCACAAGTTGGTTTCAGATTATTAAAGAATTGTGACATTACAATGGGGATCCATCGGGTTAAGGGCTGTGGGTGATGAACTATATAAGAGTTGATTACAGTGTATTTGTCTTTGATCTGTATATGAGTCAATTTGCTTATCTGTTTCAATGAAATCTGTTTTACCAAAAATAAAAGTTGATTATGGTGGTCATGTTGATTGTCGTAAATCAATCACAGAATCAAAACAAATTATTTACGGTAAATGGGTCACGCGCTTTCAAAAATCTTCTGTCCACAGGTAGGGATGGGCGAGCTGTTCGGGTTCGTGACCGAGGTGGCTCTGATACAGCAAGTAAAGAGTCCTCATTATACTTACCGGGTCCACGTTATTCGGTCCAGCTGTGCTCCGACGCTGCAATCACATACGCTCAGAAGATAAAGGGCGGCCCGGAAGTGATGCAGGGTGCATCACACCAGGAAGAGGAGAGAACGCGGTAGTTATAACAGGTGCATTAACTCATTACTTGCTTTAAAGCGAACCTGTCACCCCCCTGGACATCAAAAGCTATAATAGCCACCTTCTGCAGCACTAAGGCTGCATTCAGGGAAGGTGGCTATAAGCTTTTGATGGCCTTTATACTATTAAATATGCAGCCCGACGACTTCCTGGATACCCGGCGCAAAGCGCATGCGCGGCGCCATAGACGAGAACGGAGGCGCGCGTCCATGTGGGGAGGCAGCAGCAGGCGAGTTCCATGACTGACAAGAGGGGGCGGGTCGGAGGAGCGCGAAACCCCGCCTCCCGGTCTTAGGTCTTCTTAAGAGTAAGGCTTTATCTAAGTGCATATTTAATAGTATAAAGGCCATCAAAAGCTTATAGCCACCTTCCCTGAATGCAGCCTTAGTGCTGCAGAAGGTGGCTATTATAGCTTTTGATGTCCAGGGGGGGTGACAGGTTCGCTTTAACAGGCAAGGCCAGTCATGAACTCTGGGAAAAACAAGCGGTTCGCCCAACCCCATCCACAAGCTCAGTTACCTTGTAAAAAAATCAAAACCCTTAGGCCCCGTTCCCATGATCAGTGTTTGCAGCATTATGGATGCAGTGTGTTTTCACTACGTCACTACGCAGCATTGGACAGTACAAGCACAGTGGATGGATTCATAGAAATCTCGTGTCCTCTGTACTTGTTTACAATGCAGCGTAAACTGACATGTTCTCGAATCAATTTTATTCCTGCAGAGACATTTCCGATCTCAGCGAGAGAATGAATGCATGGAAAAGCCACCACCAGTGGCGTAACTATTGCGGTTGCAGGGGTTTGCGGGCGCGACGGGGCCTAGACCTATAAGGGGCCAGTGCCGCCACCTCCCCCCTCTGCCCGCCGATCGCAGCGCCGGGTACCCACTTCACATGGATGTGCGTCCCGGAGGACACACATCCATGTGACAGCGCGGCAGATAGGGCCGGTGTATCAGGGAGAGGAGGGGAAGGGGAAGCTTCCTGCTGCTGCTCCCGCCCCTCCCCTCCTCTGACCTGCCGGCTTCCTGGCCTGTGTTCTACTGTGCTGCCTCCTCCCACTTCCTGCTTGAGTGCTCAGTGGAACGCAGGTCGGCACCTCTTCCTCTTTCTGAGTTAATCCTCAGAGACCACCAGAGCAGCGAGGGAACCAGGAGAGGTAAGTAAAGTTTTTTTTAATTTTTAAATAATTAGTGCAGTATGGCTAGAGGATTATGGGAGGGGGGGTGTCATATACAGTTAGGGCCAGAAATATTTGGACAGTGACACAATTTTCGTGAGTTGGGCTCTGCATGCCACCACATTGGATTTGAAATGAAACCTCTACAACAGAATTCAAGTGCAGATTGTAACGTTTAATTTGAAGGGTTGAACAAAAATATCTGATAGAAAATGTAGGAATTGTACACATTTCTTTACAAACACTCCACATTTTAGGAGGTCAAAAGTAATTGGACAAATAAACATAACCCAAACAAAATATTTTTATTTTCAATATTTTTTTGCGAATCCTTTGGAGGCAATCACTGCCTTAAGTCTGGAACCCATGGACATCACCAAACGCTGGGTTTCCTCCTTCTTAATGCTTTGCCAGGCCTTTACAGCCGCAGCCTTCATGTCTTGCTTGTTTGTGGGTCTTTCCGTCTTAAGTCTGGATTTGAGCAAGTGAAATGCATGCTCAATTGGGTTAAGATCTGGTGATTGACTTGGCCATTGCAGAATGTTCCACTTTTTTGCACTCATGAACTCCTGGGTAGCTTTGGCTGTATGCTTGGGATCATTGTCCATCTGTACTATGAAGCGCCGTCCAATCAACTCTGCAGCATTTGGCTGAATCTGGGCTGAAAGTATATCCCGGTACACTTCAGAATTCATCCGGCTACTCTTGTCTGCTGTTATGTCATCAATAAACACAAGTGACCCAGTGCCATTGAAAGCCATGCATGCCCATGCCATCACATTGCCTCCACCATGTTTTACAGAGAATGTGGTGTGCCTTGGATCATGTGCCGCTCCCTTTCTTCTCCAAACTTTTTTCTTCCCATCATTCTGGTACAGGTTGATCTTTGTCTCATCTGTCCATAGAATACTTTTCCAGAACTGAGCTGGCTTCTTGAGGTGTTTTTCAGCAAATTTAACTCTGGCCTGTCTATTTTTGGAATTGATGAATGGTTTGCATCTAGATGTGAACCCTTTGTATTTACTGTCATGGAGTCTTCTCTTTACTGTTGACTTAGAGACAGATACACCTACTTCACTGAGCGTGTTCTGGACTTCAGTTGATGTTGTGAACGGGTTCTTCTTCACCAAATAAAGCATGCTGCGATCATCCACCACTGTTGTCATCCGTGGACGCCCAGGCCTTTTACAGTTCCCAAGCTCACCAGTCAATTCCTTTTTTCTCAGAATGTACCCAACTGTTGATTTTGCTACTCCAAGCATGTCTGCTATCTCTCTGATGGATTTTTTCTTTTTTTTCAGCCTCAGGATGTTCTGCTTCACCTCAATTAAGAGTTCCTTTGACCGCATGTTGTCTGGTCACAGCAACAGCTTCCAAATGCAAAACCACACACCTGGAATCCACCCCTGACCTTTAAACTACTTTATTGATTACAGGTTAACGAGGGAGACGCCTTCAGAGTTAATTGCAGCCCTTAGAGTCCATTGTCCAATTACTTTTGGTCCCTTGAAAAAGAGGAGGCTATGCATTACAGAGCTATAATTCCTAAACCCTTTCTCCGATTTGGATGTGGAAACTCTCATATTGCAGCTGGGAGTGTGCACTTTCAGCCCATATTATATATATAATTGTATTTCTGAACATGTTTTTGTAAACAGCTAAAATAACAAAACTTGTGTCACTGTCCAAATATTTCTGGCCCTAACTGTATAAGGCTGCACATAATACTGCACTATATGGGAGAAGGCTGCATATATAATATTGCACTTATATGGGAGAAGGCTGCATATATAATACTGTAGTATATGTGGGAAGGCTGCACATATAATACTGCACTATATGAGAGAAGGCTGCACATATAATACTGCACTATATGGGAGAAGGCTGCACATATAATACTGCACTATATGGGAGAAGGCTGCACATATAATACTGCGCTATATGGGAGAAGGCTGCACATATAATACTGCGCTATATGGGAGAAGGCTGCACATATAATACTGCGCTATATGGGAGAAGGCTACACATATAATACTGCGCTATATGGGAGAAGGCTGCACATATAATACTGCGCTATATGGGAGAAGGCTGCACATATAATACTGCGCTATATGGGAGAAGGCTGCACATATAATACTGCGCTATATGGGAGAAGGCTGCACATATAATACTGCGCTATATGGGAGAAGGCTGCACATATACAACTGCGCTATATGGGAGAAGGCTGCACATATTCAACTGCGCTATATGGGAGAAGGCTGCACATATACAACTGCGCTATATGGGAGAAGGCTGCACATATACAACTGCGCTATATGGGAGAAGGCTGTACATATAATACTGCGCTATATGGGAGAAGGCTGCACATATAATACTGCGCTATATGGGAGAAGGTTGCACATATAATACTGCGCTATATGGGAGAAGGCTGCACATATACTGCGCTATATGGGAGAAGGCTGCACATATAATACTGTGCTATATGGGAGAAGGCTGCACATATAATACTGCACTATATGGGAGAAGGCTGCAACATAATACTGCACTATATGGGAGAAGGCTGCACACATAATACTGCACTATATGGGAGAAGGCTGCACACATAATACTGCACTATATGGGAGAAGGCTGCATATATAATACTACACTATATGGGAGAAGGCTGCATATATAATACTGCACTATATGGGTGAAGACTGTATATACAATACTGCACTATATGGGAGAAGGCTGCATATATAATACTGAAGCATAAGGAAATGATATGAGGCTGCATATATAATACTGCACTATATGGAGAGATATGAGGCTGCATATAAAAGGCTGCGCTATATGGAGAGTTTGGACTATATGGAAAGTTATGAGCCTGCACTATATGGCAGGTTTTGGGGCTGCACTATATGGAGAGTTTTGAGGCTGTATTATACTATATGGACAGTATTGAGGCTGCACTATATGGAGAGCTATGAGGCTGTATTATGCTATATGGAGGGTCTATGAGACTGCATTATACTATATGGAGAGGATATGAGACTGCATTATACTATATGGAGAGGATATGAGGCTGCATTATGCTATATGGAGAGGTTATGAGGCTGCATTATGCTATAAGGAGGGATATGAGGCTGCATTATGATATATGGAGGGATGTGAGGTTGCAATATATTATATGGAGGATAATGGGGGTTCATTATAATAATTTAATGACTATGGGGCCTACCTTATGAATGGAGGACTATGGGATGCATTATAATACATAGAGGACTATGGGGGTACATTTTAATATATGGAGGAATATGAGGATGCATTATAATAATTGGACGACTATGGTGACAGGAGGAGGCGGACCATATAAACCAGGATGAGGGACATACAGACCACAATAAGGGCCATATTTCAAGAGAAGGACTAGATATACCAGGATAAGGGCATATTCTAAGAGGACCATATATAGCAGGATGAGGGACATTAATACATAATGAAGGGGGAGGGATCAGTTTGTGAGTCTTTAAAGGATTTAGAATGTTACATAAGGCCCACATATTTCATCAACATGCGGGGGAGGGTGGCATCGGGGCCTGCCAGACTCTGGTTACGCCACTGGCCACCACACTCAGAACACCGATCAAGGGCACAGGCAGCTGCGTTCACCCGAGGGGGATCACCGGCATCCTTGCAAGAGGATGGATGCTGTGTCTAGAACACTGATCATGGGCGCAGGTGGCTGCATTCACCCTAGGGGATCACTCATCTCTCCTCAGGAAGGGAGTGTTTCCGGATCATGGGAATGTGTCCTTAAGCTGCTTGCCCATGATCAGGATAAGCAGTGTTTTGGAAGCAGTGTGTTTTTTCGTTGCAACAAAAATGCTGCATTCTACAGTATAAGCACAGTGGATGGATTTATAGATATCCCATGCCCGCTGTGCTTCCTTTTTTCTCGCGGCGTACACTGAGAAGTGGCACAGCTTCCCCAGCTGCAGCATGTCAATTATTTTTACAGAGAACACTTGCATCTCTATAGAGGCCCTGTTACATGGTACGAGATTGTGAATGATATCGCTCAAACGTCACGGGTTTGGAGTCATTCAAACAACATCGTTAGGACGTTGTTGTGTGTGACACAGAGATACGACTAAGATAAATCGTTGGATCGTTGATCGCAGATTTGAGAACATCTTCATAAATCAGACGATCCTCTGCCAACCTGCTGCATCGTTGTGTGTGACACCGTGATAACGATGTCGTTAATGAATTCTCCTATTCACAGCAGTGAACAAGTATAGTTCGCTGGGTTGTGCGAACGATAGCTACTCACTACATCGTTGGTGAGTCGTCCACGATATCTAAACGTGTGACATCTCACCAACAATTTAGATATATAAATATAAGTATGGCAGCACTATTTAGTGACTAAATATGAAATAAGAAAATTGCAGCTAAGCTAAAAGGAGTAAAAGAAGACACTTAGCTTTATCAATGCGCATTAATAAACCACCCAGTCACCACGTTGAGGTGTGTCTTGTCAACTGGATCCCTAGATCCCTTCCTACCTATTTTTTGGCACAATTTGGATACATTTTATAGGCTGTCCGATACCTGCGAGCAATGGAGAATGTAGGCCTAAAGGGGCAAGGAAAGGTGTTACTTATTAGCAATCTTTGCCTGGTTGGGATCAAAATTAACCTCTTCAAGAATAGACTGGAGGGCTGACATCAGAAAGCAATAGCTTGTTTGGACACCGCATAACAAGGTGGGGAATGGTACATACGTAGGGGGTGAACCCATACTCATACAATTAGGAATTAGTACTGCATCTCACCAACAATGTCAAAAAGATGTCCTAACGACCGCGCTCCCCTGAGATCGTTAGTGATATCTTAACGACATTGAAGCGTGTAACGGTACCTTAGGAAACACGTGGTGTTTAGAACACAGCATGTTCACATTGTGGGCACACAGCTTAATAGACTGACCTTTACTCATCCAGGCTCTCTGCCCCAGTTTGTCAGTGAGCGGCTGCAGCGTTGTCCAGGTGACGTCACCGCTACAGCCAAACAACTGAAACCTGGGGAGTGGCAGAACCACAGCGCTGCACCTGGGGAGTGGCAGAACCACAGCGCTGCACCTGGGGAGTGGCAGAACCACAGCGCTGCACCTGGGGAGTGGCAGAACCACAGCGCGCCTGCACCTGGGGAGTGGCAGAACCACAGCGCGCCTGCACCTGGGGAGTGGCAGAACCACAGCGCTGCACCTGGGGAGTGGCAGAACCACAGCGCTGCACCTGGGGAGTGGCAGAACCACAGCGCGCCTGCACCTGGGGAGTGGCAGAACCACAGCGCGCCTGCACCTGGGGAGTGGCAGAACCACAGCGCGCCTGCACCTGGGGAGTGGCAGAACCACAGCGCGCCTGCACCTGGGGAGTGGCAGAACCACAGCGCGCCTGCACCTGGGGAGTGGCAGAACCACAGCGCGCCTGCACCTGGGGAGTGAACCTCCATTTGTCTGATGCTGAATATAGACAGCCCCTTTAAGACAGATTTTCTTTCAGTGATAAATGAATGTCATGTTTGGACAGGGAAACGTTTCCGCTGATCACGTGTGATCGTCACATGACCAGGACAGAGCTTCACCACCTGAATGAATGGACATTTCTATTGTAAGCAGAGAGGAGGACTGGACACCTAACATACATTGGAGAGTGGCCCAGTGGATGCCATGGATGAGCACAGCCCATACTCACACGTCCTGCGGCTCCCCGGGCTCAGGCCGGACATTCCTCCTCACTATGGCAGTCACTGTGACACCTACAATAAAGCCTCATTATCACACACTGTAACCCCGGGGTCTCCCCTGCCCCTGCCTGCACTAAGCGCTCTCACCTCCTGCCATGTTCTCTGCGCGTCCTTTCGTTGCTAGGATACCGCCGGCTCCCAGAAGGCAGTGCGTCATCCGTGCACTTCCGGGAGAATGGCGGCGGCCCTGGTTAGAGGAGCAGCGCGGGAGCTGGGTGAGGATAGAACACGTGACCTGTGCGGGGTACAGGAGGGCAGGGGGATGGGGTGGGGTGCAGGCTGCGGGCACCCTGATCTGTCTGTAATGTCGCTGGGTTCTGCCGCAGCTTGGTGACCTGTCATGGTGACATTGGTGACAGGACTGCCATCATCACAGTAGCACTGGTGGTATGTCCACAGGAGACATGGAGCCTGGGTCATGTACTGCAGCCGTCACACGCTTGTGTCCAAGCAACCAATCACAGCGCTGCTTTCATTTTCCCAGAGCTGTGGCATGTCAGCAGAGCTCTGATTGGTTGCCATACACACCAAGGACATGATTAGAGACAGTTCAGGCCCGTGTGCGCAGTGTCAGGGCTGACCTGTAGAGGCAGTATGGCTGACAGCCCAGTCACAGCAGTTCTCACAAACACAATGACTTCTTATAAAAGGAAACGCACCAGGATTCTGCCTAATCTGAGAGCAGCATAATGTAATGCTCATTGTAGTTTGATAAAATCCCTGTATTATCAGCAGGAGATTATCATTAGGTGACTAGTAAACCTTCTGCCAGGTAGTCTATCCAGTATAATCAGGAGCTGTGTATAACCCGCCCCCACCACTGTGATTGGCAGCTTTCTCTGTACACTGCATATGGGCAGGAGGCTGCCAATCAGTGGCGTGGGCGGGTTCACAGCTCCATATTCAGAGAACTGCTAGATCTGCAGCAGGGAAAACAGGGATTTGATCAAAATGACAGCAAGCAGCTCAGTAAGTGACACATCGCTGGAATCAGGGTCTCTGTCTCTACATTATTCTGCTCTCAGATGGGATGGCAAAAACCTGCTGACAGATTCCTTTTAAGGATGGAAACACTATTCAAGATGTATGTGAATATCTTGCATGACTCACCCAGAATGGCCGCCGTCTCTCTGAACGAGAGCGGATTGTGTTTCTATGCAGCTCCACTCTCCTGTTCAGAGAGACAGCGGCCATTCTGGGTGAGTCATGCAAGATGGATGTGAGATATTTGCATGCATCTCGTATAGTGTGTGTCCACCCCTAAGAGGCTATCTGGGACTGTTATACTGATGTTCTACAGGGAGACCAGCGCCACCAATGTACTATTATCGGCTCTGTATGTTGTTTCACGGCCACTCTTGGATTCTGCAAATTATACAGTGCAGTACTGGCAGCAGCCACCAAACAATACATGGCGCTGTGTTGCTCCAGCTGTGGGCATTGGTCACATCATGCAGCACATAACAGCTGATTGGTGTTGGACCCCACGGAACTTATCAGATCAGTCATCAATGTGTTATGATGCCTATATACACTCTGAACTGTCCTCCTACCTATCCTCCCGCTCCCTCTTCGACCGCCTGCAATCCAGTTTCCGACCCCACCACTCCACCGAAACAGCCCTTACTAAAGTCACCAATGACCTCCTGACCGCGAAGAGAAAAAAACACTACTCCGTCCTCCTCCTCCTCGACCTATCCGCCGCCTTCAACACAGTCGACCACTCCCTCCTACTCCAAATCCTAGAATCCCTTGGCATCACCGATCTCCCCCTCTCCTGGATCACCTCATACCTTACAGACCGCACCTTCAGCGTCACCCACTCCCACACCTCTTCCTCGTCCTACCCCCTTACTGTCGGCGTCCCCCAGGGATCGGTACTTGGACCGCTACTTTTCTCCATCTACACCCTTGGCCTAGGTCAACTCATTGAGTCCCATGGCCTCCAGTACCATCTCTACGCCGACGACACCCAGATCTACCTCTCCGGGCCCGACATCACCTCCCTTCTGTCTAAAATCCCCCAATGCCTGTCCGCCATCTCATCTTTCTTCTCTGCTCGCTTCCTCAAGTTGAACATGGACAAAACAGAGTTCATTGTCTTCCCCCCCCAGCCGCCCTCCCCCTCTGCCAGACCTGTCAATCCGAGTCAACAACTGCTCCCTCTCCCCAGTCCCCCACACCAAGTGCCTCGGGGTCACTCTCGACTCCTCCCTCTCCTTCAAGCCACACATCCAAGCCCTCGCCACCTCCTGCTGACTCCAGCTCAAGAACATTTCCCGGATCCGTTTGTTCCTTAATCGTGACACCGCCAAAACTCTCGTCCACGCCCTCATCATCTTTCGCCTTGACTACTGCAACCTACTGCTCACCGGTCTCCCTGCCTCCTCCTTGCACCTCTCCGCTCTATCCTAAACTCAGCTGCCCGTCTAATCCACCTGCCTCCTCGCTACTCCCCTATCTCCCCTCTCTGCATGGCACTTAAATGGCTCCCCACCCCCCAAAGACCTAAATTAAAATCCTAACACTGACTTACAAAGCCATCCACAACCTGTCCCCCCCCCCACATCTCCGACATGGTCTCCCAATACCAACCTGCACGCAACCTACGCTCCTCACAAGAACTCCTCCTCTCCTCCCCCCTCATCTCATCCTCCCACAACCGCATACAAGACTTCTCCTGCGCCTCCCCTAGACTCTGGAATTCCCTCCCCCAGCACGTCAGACACTCGCCTACCCATAGGAGCTTCAAAAAGAACCTGAAAACTCATCTATTCCAACAAGCCTACAACCCATGATGTGACCCAGCGCCGCTGCACCAACCGCTTGGCGCGTTCCCCCCCTATCGTGTCCTCCGCCACCCCTGTAGACTGTGAGCCCTCGTGGACAGGATCCTCTCCCGTCGTGTATCAGCAAGCATTGGCTTCTCATATTTACTGTACCTGTCCTTGTTACCCCCGCATCTTATGTAAAGCGCCATGGAACCAATGGCGCTATATAAATAAATAATAATAATAATAATATATACATATGCATATGTTTGCCGAACCCTCTGTCATTGGCAGGTACGGCCGACCTTCAGTTTGCTATGGGAGCCCCAGATAATTCACTGTTAGGGGAGGCAAGGATTGGTCATGTCTGCATTCAGACTGCCATCAATAGTGGCTCTCATAGAAAGCACAGAAGAACATGGCTGAGCGAGTGCTCCTGTGTCTGAGAGCAGCCTGACCATGGTTCAGGTCTCGGCCTTCTGAGTACCCCGGGCTTTAGTACCCAGTCCACCCCTGTGACTTTACCTCCTGCAACAGATGTGTTTTAACCCTTTGTTTTAAATAGACCTGTGGAGTCGAGGAACCAAAGTTGTGTCTCTGCCCACACTCCAGCTGTGACACCTTCATAAAGCTAATAAATTTCCGTAACTGTACAATATTTATTAATAACTATTTTTTTTAAAGCCACAGTCGTATTCCTACCACCTCTGACTCTTACGAAGGGATCAATTTTGAAAATAGTCCCATTATGTGAGATGAATATATGAGAGCGTGTAAGGCCCTGTTGTCTCTTCTCCGCATCTCCACTAATTAATAAAATGGGTTTTCTCCTCAGCCGTTTTGGCGTTCCAAGATGGTGACTGCTTACATGGGGGAAAAGGACGTCTTTCATGTAGCAAGTTGGTGGTGATGCAGCTTAGCCCCATTCTCTAATCTGTCACCAGCTTTATTTTACTCATAATCTGAGAGCAGCATGATGTAGGGACAGATACCTTAATTCCAGTTATGTGTTACTTACTGAGCTGCTTGCTGTAGTTTTGATAAAATCACAGTTTTATTAGCAGGTGATTATCATAAGCCTGCTGCCATGTCTTCCTCCATATTCATGAGCTCTTAACCCCTCCCCCACCAGCAATTGACAGCTTTCTGCCTATGCACAGTGTTTACAGTGAGCTGCCCAATCAGTGATGTGGGTGGGGCTTGTAGATCTACAGCAGGTAAAACAGTCCTTTTATCCAAATTGCAGCAGTCAGCCCAGTAAGTGATACATTGCTGGAATCGTATTTTCTGTCCGTACATCATGCTGCTCTCAGGTAGCAAAAACTTCGGGACAGATTCTCTTTAAATGTACATGAGCTGCCATACCGTACACAACCTATAGATAAATGGCGCTGTTTTTTTTTTTTTTTAAATATATATACAGTATACCTGTTTCTTAACAGCCACTAGTGGGCAGTGTTTCCTGCCATATTTTAATAGTGTGTAATATATATACTGTTAGGATCACACTTTGCCTGTCAATTTGAGCTGTTGTCATGTGACTACTCTTGTGATTTGCATATTCACTGTCATAGGCCGAGCACCTTCTCTTCCTGAAAGATTGGAGTATTGAGAGAAGCTAGTCACCATGTGACCTCAAGTATGCAAATCACATGTGCGGTCACATGACGACAAGTTAAACCGGCTAGCACAGCAGAATTGGATCATTCCATGTCAAGTGAACCAATGATTATTACCTTTTATATTTTTAATTCTTTTGAGATTTTGTTATTTGGTAATAGCATGTCACACAATGCAAAATGTGAAGGAAATAAAATCTTTTTTTTTTTAATTGATTTTCAAAGTTTGGAAAAAGTGTGAATTTCAGTGTTGCCTGCCTTTACATTTCTCCTCATAACTCAGGCTAGAAATAAGATAGAGAAACAAAATGAACACCATTCTACTCAGAACTGTACAGGCTTTCACCAGATATGTCACAAGAGGATCTTTGTTAATATTTTACCCATGTGAACGAAAAATTTAAAAACACATTTCTGAAAAAAAAAGTTTTAATTAAAAAATTTCCAAAAAAGCCCATGTCCCTGCTGTGCTCTTAGCCACATCTGTGCCAAAATTCAAGTTGGGATCGCAATGGGATCATATTTTAAAATATTTAACTATTATAGTGTCACTTCAAAAATCTTGAATTCAGATCTGTTCAGCCTGTGGTCTAAAAGGGTGGGGTCTATATTTACCAAATAGTCCATGATTTTTAGATAATACTGTATTATTTTATTATGTTACAACTTAGCAGCAGGAGAGGACAGAGGAGAAAGCTTTGTTATGGCTCAACCTGAGAATGAACAAGGGTAGGCAGTGAATGCAGAGCAGATGACAGGCCAGCAACTCTGTCAATCATGTTAAGTATCTGCCCACTGCAGAGTCGGGAAGTAAGACAGACCTTCAGAGCTTTCATGTCCTGACATACCTGGACATGTTCAGTCTTGAACAAACAATAGTCTGTACAAAGTCATCAAGGCAAGTCTGTGTACTACAATATTGGTGAGTGTGTTTAAAGTTTGAGTACCGTATATACTCGTGTATAAGCCGACCCGTGTATAAGATGACCCCCCTACCTTTGCCCCCAAAACCTGGGAAAACCTATTGACTCGTGTATAAGCCGAGGGTGAACCCCAGCACAGGTATACAGCCCCCAGCAGTGTGGTATACAGCAGCCCCAGAGGTATATACAGCAGCCTCAGTGGTAGTATACAGCAGCAGCCCCAGTGGTATATACAGCAGCAGCCCCAGTGGTTAGTATACAGCAGCCCCAGAGGTAGTATACAGCAGCCCCAGAGGTATATACAGCCCCAGAGGTATATACAGCAGCCCTTAGGTAGTATACAGCAGCTCCAGTGGTGTATACAGCAGCCCCAGAGGTATATACAGCCCCAGAGGTATATACAGCCCTTAGGTAGTATACAGCAGCCCCAGTGGTGTATACAGCAGCCCCAGTGGTGTATACAGCAGCCTCAGTGGTGTATACAGCAGCCCCAGAGGTAGTATACAGCAGCCCCAGAGGTAGTATACAGCAGCCCCAGAGGTAGTATACAGCAGCCCCAGAGGTAGTATACAGCAGCCCCAGAGGTAGTATACAGCAGCCCCAGAGGTAGTATACAGCAGCCCCAGAGGTATATACAGCAGCCCCAGAGGTATATACAGCAGCCCTTGGGTAGTATACAGCAGCCCCAGTGGTGTATACAGCAGCCCCAGAGGTAGTATACAGCAGCCCCAGAGGTATATACAGCAGCCCTTAGGTAGTATACAGCAGCCCCAGTGGTGTATACAGCAGCCCCAGAGGTATATACAGCAGCCCTTAGGTAGTATACAGCAGCCCCAGTGGTGTATACAGCAGCCCCAGAGGTAGTATACAGCAGCCCCAGAGGTATATACAGCCCCAGAGGTATATACAGCAGCCCTTAGGTAGTATACAGCAGCCCCAGTGGTGTATACAGCAGCCCCAGTGGTAGTATACAGCAGCCCCAGTGGTAGTATACAGCAGCCCCAGAGGTATATACAGCAGCCCCAGAGGTAGTATACAGCAGCCCCAGAGGTAGTATACAGCAGCCCCAGAGGTAGTATACAGCAGCCCCAGAGGTATATACAGCAGCCCTTAGGTAGTATACAGCAGCAGCCCCAGGGGTGTATACAGCAGCAGCCCCAGGGGTGTATACAGCACCAGACCCAGTGGTGTATACAGCAGCAGCCCCAGAGGTATACAGGCCCCCCCATCAAGATCCAGGGCTTCCCCCCTTGCGCGGCACACCTGTAAAGTAAAATCATACTTATCAGTGTCCTGTCGCGCTGTCCCGCCGCTGCCGACATGACGATCCAGGGCTTCATTCAGCGTCTTCCGGCGGCTTCCTGTGGTCGTGGGCAATGCCGTCATTGCCCGCGACTACAGGAAGACGCTGAATGAAGCCCTGGATCGTCATGTTGGCAGCGGCGGGACAGCGCGACAGGACAGTGATAAGTATGATTTTACTTTACAGGTGTGCCGCGCAAGGGGGGGGGCCCTGGATCTTGATGGGGGGCCTGTATACCTCTGGGGCTGCTGCTGTATACTCGCGTATAAGCCGAGGGGGGACTTTTCAGCCCAAATTTTGGGCTGAAAAACTCGGCTTATACGCGAGTATATGCGCTAAATTTATATTAATAGTTTAATGCTTTTCTTATTAAGGGCTAATAAACACAGCGCTATTCTGAGTGATCATCTTTAAGAAAAACACCCCCCATTGATTTCAATGGGGTTAAACACATGCAGTGTTTTTTTTAAACACTCAGAGTGAGTAAATCACTGCTTGCACTACTTTTTGATCGCTGCAATAAACGCAGCATTTATCACTATTTATATAAAATAAATCTGCCATCGTTTTCAGTAAGGATTAAAAAAACTAATGCAGATGTGGTAAAAACTCAGTAGAAAAAAGCTGCCAAAACTGCAGCGTTTATCCGCAGACAGAAAAGGTTGTGTGTGCTCTAGCCCTAATACTCACTTTGTAGTAAGACAGTTATATCTCAAGCGTACTGTAAATCTTTATTTTTATTACCCTTCTTCCTTACTTAATATTAACTGTGTTTTTCTCACAGAGCAATGGCTGTTGCTTCTCAAGGAATAGCATTTTATAATATATACTGTTACAATCCCTTTAAAAAACTGAACAAAAAAAAAACCTTAGGCCGGTCCAAGACTGGATGTTTGATATAAATCCATCATTCAATGAAGCATGAACATTTGTGACCGTTGTAGAAAGCAACTTCCAAAAGAGAAAAATACTCTGCAGGCAGAACATTGTGAAGAACCTGCAACTTCCAACACAGAGGATGTAAAAAATATACGGTATATAAATTTGATAGGTCCCAAATTGAATCTCTGCACAAATATAACCAAGAACACAAGTAACACACAGGCATTTTTTCACAATTTTAAAACAAACATTTTTTTCACAATTGCGCATCAAAATTTTGAATTTGATTTCTACAAAACAAAATATTAAGAAACATAGTCTTGTGACATATCAAATGAAAGCCCGTACCGTTCTGAGAAAAATGATTCCTCTCCCATCTCATTATCTTAATTCTAGCCCGAGATATGGTAGAAAATGTAAAGCCATACCAGGCCAAAATTCGCGCTTTTTTAAAACTTTAAAAATCTATAAAAAAAATTAACCAATCAAGAAAAAAATGCAAAACTTTTAATTTGTAATTAACTAAAGTTGTACTTCATATATATTAAAAAAAAAATTAAAAACGTCAGGTGAAAAAAAATATTAATATTTAGATCACTTGATATGGAATGACCCGATCCAAACATACAATAGCAACTCCATTAAAGGGAAGGTACCATGATTTTTATTTTTGTATTAATAATTATTGTTTACGGTATATAATTACAGTATTTTTAATAGAAAATTCAATGCACTGGTGTGTTTTTCATTATGTTTTTCTGCAGCCGCTTGGGGCTGCCATTTTATTTGCTGATGTGTGAGGCTGGTTTCACACTGGCAAATGTGCAAGTCTGTATGGATACTTGAATTTCAAGGACGACACAGACAGGCACGTATCTGTGCCAGCAGATGCCCACGGATCCGTCATCATTCACCAGAGAGAGGGCTGGGAGGAGCTGTACCTTGTTTCTGACCATGCTCACTGCAGCAAAACAGATCTGGTTCACGGATCCTTTTTTTCATGGATCCATACGGATCCATCCTCCTCAGAGCTCTATGTTATTTGATGTGGACACCAACAGATCCGTGTCTGTCCGTTGGTGTCAGCGATTTTCAAGGCAGCCCAAAATCGGAGCAGTCTCCGTTTCTGGGTGCATGAAAAAAGTGGACAAATACAGATCCGTGACAAAACTGACACACACGTATGGCCACTTAGGACCAATCTGTGCCCATTGGGATACATGGGAGGCCAAAACTGATCCATGGCCATCAGTTACAACATGGATAGACACGGATTTGCACATTTGCCAGGGTGAAACCAGCCTAAGTATTTAAGCATCAGCAATAGGAGCATAGGAGTCGTAGTCTGTGCTACTGATATTAGATTCATGTAATCCAGAGGACGTTCCATAAAATGAGACCTTTATTCTCTACGCGTTTCAAAGCTGATCCAACTTCTTCATCAGGAGAACCACAATATTAATAAAACGTTCCAAAGACAGACTGAAATAGGTTTAGATCTAAAAAAAGGACGACAAAGGCTTTTGACACTTTTTGCTCTTTTTTGAAGATGGAGGAGAGCAGGACATGCTGTAGATGATGATCTGCCTTCCTTGCTTATATTGCCGTATTGACCATGATCTCCCATTCTTCCTCCTCAGCCTGGCTCCCGTCCCTGCAGTGTGTTCGCCATAAGTCCAAAGCTGTCACCCGACATAAAAGGGCCACTCACTTTGAGAGACAGAAGATTTTGGCCCTTACCAAATACATTGCACCTAAGCCAGCTATAAGTGAAAGCTGTGCGAAGCCCAAGGTCAAAGATGACATCGGCAAGGTAATTATGAGATGGAGATGAAGCCAGATATATACGACACTGGAGAATCATTGCTCCAAATTCTCTTAAGTTTAACAAGATCATCTCATAACAAGAATGTATCACCTATGTCCTGGAAAGTCGATAAGTATAAGCTCTTGGGGAATCGTATATATCCTATTGGTGCTTGTACCAATAATGATTAATGTTCTCAGGACTTCAGTGCTCCGGTGGATCACAGTGATTGCAGGGTTCTTTGTCGGTGACCTCTTTAAGATCATCTTCTACATTGTGTACAGGGCCGGTGATTTCCTTTCCAGACTTTAGGGAGAATATGGGATGTCATATGGCTAATCCCAGCTTTAGTGTAAGAATATATCAATATCCCAGCATTTTTCCACAATTAGTAGCATTGACAGACATGTGAGCAGCAGTCCGATGTCATATTATCCCATCATTATACAAGATAAATTGTCAATATCTGTACGTTTTGGAGTCCAGCTATCTAACTCCATATCGGAGTACTTTATACTTGATACCTACGGGTTGACTAATGCGGTAACAACCTCCCACATTTACGGTAGTACTTGTCTGAAGATACTAGATGGGGGTGCAGCCTCCTGACTAAGATCCAATAGGACCATCAGCTCTGGAGCAGATACTGCTGCTCTAAGAAGGAAGATGTGTAGACTGAGAAACAGGAACTTTTCTATTTAGGGAAAGAGGCCCTTTGTGTAATGTTTTAAAGTGGTGGTCCAGCTGGATGAGAAGTTTCCCAGCACTGGTAGCTCCACTTGGCTTCAGCACAGGCTTCAGCACCTACTAGTCCATCTCAATGAATTAGAATATCATCAAAAAGTTAATTTATTTCAGTAATTCAGTACATAAAGTGAAACGCATATATTATATAGAGTCATTACAAACTGAGTGATCTTTTTCAAGTGTTATTTCTGTTAATGTTGATGATTATGGATTAAAGCCAGTGAATACCCAAAGGTCATTATCTCAGAAAATTAAATTAGGGAGGATGAAGGGTTAAAAACCACGCTGCCATATTCCACCAGACATCAAAGGGTGAATATAATATTGAATTATTAGTCAATGCGTTTCAGGGCATTTCCTGGAGCATGGCAATATTGCATTGATTTTTGATGATATTCTAACTCATTGAGATGCACTAGTATGTGTCGGACATGAATGGCTTCCTAGCTCATTTGAAGACAGTCACTTAGTCCTTTTCTGAATGAATGATGATGGAGACACAGCAATGGGAAATCTCTTTTATGTCAAAACCAATGCATCCGTATATGTTTTTCTCACTTACTACCGTGTTTCCCCGAAAATAAGACCGTGTCTTATATTTTTTGGGGGGCCAAAAGTGGCCCCCTGTCTTATTTTCGGGGGAGGGGGGACTTATATTGGCAGCCCCATCCACACACATACACACACAAACATACACATACATACATACATACACACACATACACACCCATATGCATCGCTTCTTACCTTGTCCAGTGGTGTCATGCCCCGCTCCTCCGGCCGTCCGGTGGTGTCCCCGCTCCTCTCCTGGGCTGCGGTGCAGTGTCCGGTCCAGTTTCATGCTGATCGGTGCTGTGCCCGGCCGACTTCCGTCTTCCTCCGGCAATCCCCGCCCAGATCAGGCCCTGCGCCAATGAGAGCGCAGGACCTGTGACGTCAATCACAGCCCAGCAGCAGCTTGATGACGTCGGGCCAATCAGAGGCCCCAACGTCATCTGGCCGCGTCTGGGCGGTGATTGACGTCACAGGTCCTGCGCTCTCATTGGCGCAGGGTCTGATCTGGGTGGGGATTGCCGGAGGAGGCCGGAAGTCGGCCGGGCACAGCACCGATCAGCATGAAACTGGACCGGACACCGCAGCCCAGGAGAGGAGCGGGGACACCACCGGACGGCCGGAGGAGCGGGGCATGACAACGCGGACAAGGTAGTATATATTGCGCAGCGCCCCTTCCCCGCCGGCCGGTCTTATATTGCGCAGCGCCCCCCACGGTCTTATTTTCGGAGGGGGGGACTTATATTAGCAGGCCCTCCCTCCCCCCCTCCCCCGGTTTTATTATCGGGGGAGCTTATTTTCGGGGAAACACGGTATTAGAAAATTCCTGTATCTTTACGTTTGAGACATCTAGAAAAGGTGGAAAAGTACAGTCATGGAGCTGCTTCTTTTATCTTTCAGGAAAACTTACTGGAGAAGTTTCTGTGTTCTCAGCTAATAAAGGAGATCCAGGAGAATAAGATGTTGGCCGTGTTTCAGCGCAATTCAATTGGGTCCGAAGATCTTTTATATCTCCGACACAGGCTCCACAAACATGAGATTTACTTTAAGGTTTTTCCTCTACAGGTATTAATGGTAGAAAAAGAGAGAGAATTCACGAGCTTGAGAATGAGATGCAGAGACTAAGCCCTTTCATTCTATTCACTTCTGTTTGCATACAGGTAATAAGAAAGATTCTAGGTCAGTCCCACCTTCAGGGATTGTTACCGTTGTTTGTTGGGCATACTTTCCTTTTAGTCAGTCCGCATGCCAAAGTGAAGGAAATGTTGCAGGTAATTCGGACAGCACCACAGATACAGCTCCTAGGTAAGTGCCCATCAGAAGATATGCTTATGATTTTTTTTTACATTTTGGAACAAATGCCTATTTTGGAATTATAGTTTATCAAACGGCGTTTACCCACTTTGCATTTTACAACCCGAATTTCAAAAAAGTTGAGATGCTGTGTAAAATGTCATGAAAACAAGACTGAGATCATTTAGACATCATAGAACCATGACTTTATTGACCCTGGAACACAGATCACAAGTTAAAACTTAGGCTTTTCTCCATTCTATTTGAAGAAAATGAACTCACAAATTGAAGGCATCAGCTCATCTCAAAGCTGGGGCAGGGTTAATAAGGCTGAGAACAGTAAGGGATTGTTGTGGAAACCCCTTTCCTGGGACAGCTGATTTTTGGGGGAGAAACAAGGGATCTCCAGATCTTCCAATGTTGGTCCAAATACCGTATTTTTCGGATTATAAAATACACTTTTATTTCCCCAAATTTTGGGGGAAAGTGGAGGGTGCGTCTTATAATTCAAATCTACTGGTAGGGGAGGCAGAGCGCAACTCTCGAGTGGTATCCGGCGGCAGGAGGAGGCAGGTGCCACCTGCAACTGCGGCCCGTGAGCACATGTAATTATGCTTATGTAATATACACTGCATCCACCTGTCCATCACCGGCGGGGGGAGCGGCCTATATTACATGAGCGGGGGCACAGATCAGCGGCTGCAGCCTGTGTCAATAGTCAGTGCTTTCCACGCATCTTTCATTGTGTGGAAAGCACTGACTATCGCGGCTATGGAGGTTCATACTTGCCTCTCTCCATCACTCCTTGTAGCCGGCACCATACCCGCTGTCTGTGCTGTGCCGGTGTCCGGCCATGTGACCCACACAGCACGTGTGATCACTGCGTGCTGCTCACGTGACTGGATGCTGGGACAGACGGATGGAGGGATAGCGCCAGATGCAGGGAGCGATGGAGAGAGTTGAATATGCTCGTTTATTATTTTTTAACTGTGTGGCAGCCATGAAGGGGGGGGGGACTGTGTGGCAGCCGTGGGGGGCTGTGTGGCAGCCATGGGGGGCTGTGTGGCAGCCGTGGGGGGCTGTGTGGCAGCCGTGGGGAGCTGTGTGGCAGCCCTGGGGAGCTGTGTGGCAGCCAATGTGGGGAGCTGTGTGGCAGCCAATGTGGGGCTTGTGTCCGCTGATGGGGGCTTTTTGGCAGCTGTGGGGGGTTATGTATACCAGGATGGGACACATATATACTGATTGTAAGATGGACACTGGCATTATAAGACAGACCACATTTAGCATTGAAAAAAAAAATTCTCTTTTCCTTCACCAAATTTGGGGTGTGTCTTACAATCTGGTGCGTCTTAAAAAGGGAAAATACAGTAATAGCAATGCTTCGGAGACAAGAATACACACAGTCAGTATCTGTCAGTGTACAAGGTTTGTCAGGTCTTAGATATCAAGACCAAGTATTTATTACAGCCCCATAAAATGGGAAAGGCTTAGTACATTATCTAAAAGACTTTTAAGTTTGGAGACAAAGACCACAAAATATGGATTTTGCTGATTTCCTTCAAACAAAATGAGAACTAACTAAAACCAGCCATCAATGTAGCAACACACACGCTGTGTCAATACTTTTCTGAATAACACTTTTTACAAACCTAAAACAAACACAAAATTATCAAAGATAATTACTTAAATTATCAAAAGAAGGCATAAAATATTAACCATAACAGGATACTAATGAAAAACAGCTGGTGGGTCAATTTTTAACTAAGTCACATGCCTGCATAATAAGAGCATTTTGGAGAGGCAGAGTCTCTCAGAAGCAAAGATGGTCAGAAGTTCACCAATCTGTGATCAACTGCAGAAAATGTTTCTCAATGTAAAATTACAAGCACTTAAAATATCCCACCATCTAATGTACATGATCATCAAAACATTTATAGATGCTGGAGAAATCCATGTGCACAATGGAAAAGACTAACGATAACTATTGGATGCTCGTCATCTACGGGTCCCCAGGCATCACTGCATTAAACTCAGGCATGATTCGGTCATGCAAATCACTGCATGGGCTCCGAAATACTTCCAAAACTCATTATCTGTGAACAAAGTAGCAATGCAGTCTACAACAGCAAGTTAAAGCGCTATCATGCAAATAAGAAGCCATAAATCAACACAATTCAGAAAAGTTGCAGTCTTCTCTGGGACAAATTTCTTTTAAAATGAAAATGAAAATTGTTCTGTGGTCAGATGAATTAAGATTTGAAATTCTTTGTGTAAACCGCAGATGACATCTTCTAAAGACCTCCTTTCTCTTGCGCCTCATTGGGGGACACAGGACCATGGCTCCACCGCCAAGCCTACCTTCCCCCTGTCACTTGGTCTTCAGGCAGCACGAGCTCTGCAATCGCGCATCAGCTGCCATTACCGAAATTTAGGCTCCGGCTTGCAGCCTACTATATCCCCCGCCCCCGGGCCACCCTTTCCAGAGACGCGATATCACCATTCAGGCGGTAAACACGGCCCCCGGTGACATCACCGGCTGATACCTCCCCCAGCCCACCCATCCCCGTGACGTCGTGAGCAAGCGCAGACTCCCCTTTGACGTCACGCGGCCGCAATCCTGGCTCTGGCTGTGCCCACCAGTATGCAACGTCATAGTGAAGGCGGGTCCTCTCTTTCCGGTCCCGCCTTCTCTCCACATACAGAGCGGGAATCCGGCGCCATTACAATGGCACACATGGAACCTGCACAGGGGACAATTCTCACCAAACCGAGAGAGAAACCAACAGGCACTTTACAGGCTACAAACTCATCGAGGCCAGATACCTCTTTACCTCTGCTGTTCCCAAAAATTGGGTGAATCGTCCCGCAGTCGAGCCCCCAGTTTCCCGCCTCGCTGCAAAAACGCTGCTTTCATTGCCTGACGGCTCATCAATCAAGGACCCGACCGACAGACAAGTTGAGCAAATTGTTCGCTCCGCCTTTGAAGACGCGGTTTCCTCCCTATTCCTCTCTTTCTCCATTCGCCTTCCACGACAGCATTGGAGGATGTCGTCCACGCCCTATTGGGGGACAGGAACACAGAGAGGTTAAAAGCCCCTCCCCTTCCTCAGTACTCCAGTGTCTTCCTGTCCCCCTTGGGGCATGGAGAGGTTCCAGTGCTGTCAGGCCGGCAGAGGCAGCATTGGGGTGTACTTACAGCCGGGCCAGGGATGGACGTCGGGGGCGGCCTCCTCCTCCTTCTCGGGCTCCCGTGGTGGGACCATCCGGCCTTCCTGCGTCCTACGGGGCAAAGCAGGCTGTGTATTGCAACGCCGGAGGCCTGTTCAGCTCTCCGGCGTCTCCCTCCTCCAGCTGCGGTCCCTGGGGCATGCATCAGAGGTGCAGCGGAGGCACTTCCGGTTTCGGGGGTGGCACTTCCGGTTCCGGGATGTCACTTCCGGTTTCGGGCGGCGGCTCCTGTAAGGGCTGTGGCAGGCTGGGCGCGGCTCCAGGGAACCCAGCAGGACTTTCGCGCGCTACTGCCCGCGGCCGGTGACCAGGAGGAGGGAGGGAACAGGTGTTCCTCGTTGGGGGCACGGTACTTCTGGTAAGTACCCGCCGAAAGCTACACCCAGGTAAGGCTAATCCCTGAAACATGGAAGGTGATAGGCTTCCACCTCTGCTTCTGCAGAGCCCAGCGTTCCCCCAGCTCATGTAAGTGTTTCTGGGGGTGGTCACCAGGGGTAGAGTTATTTAAGCCCTGCACTCACACTGGGACCCCCTTCTCTTCCCTTTTTGTCTATAGGGAGACGAGGGCCGTCTGTGAAAGGGAGCAATAATGTGGCTGCGGCACAAAATTTCCCTCTTCCTACAACAAGGTGTCGGCCATGACTCACAGGGTTGTCAGGATGGACTCCCCATCCTTGCTTGAGGAGCTCCAATCCATTAGGGAAGAGGTGCAGGCTTCTATCTCGGCACTGCAGGGTTTTGCTGCAGCTTCCGGGCCTTCCCCTCCGTAAGAGAGGAAGCTCCAGGATTGTAACTCTGTGGATCTCATGGAGGCTGGCCAGAGCTCAGCGTTAGAGGACGGCGAGAATATTGCCGCTGTTGCCTCTGTTCAGACAAGAGAATCTGGACACTACTATTTTTCCACGGAGTCCATGGGTGCATTGGTGGACACTGTCCATTGTACCATGGGAGTAGAGGTGGTGGAATCCCCTTCTTCTGTGCAGGACTAAATGTTCAGAGGCCTGAAGGCTAAGCGGCTCACCCCATCCGAGTGCATTGGAGGGTGATGACTTTGTCTGGGAGGTCCCGAAGGTGGACATCCAGGTGGCCAGGGTAGCAATCAGCTGCTATTGTAAACCCATTGTGCATGCCCTTGACACACTGTTGAAGCTAAGCAGCAGGAGCCTCAGTCACGGGCTGGATGGGAGACCTCATGAGAGACCCAATGGGAATCTCTATGGAAGTCTCTATAAAGTCAATGGGACTTCTAACATGAAGGTCTATGGCAGTATTCCATTTGGGAAGCTTAGCATATAAGACCGCGTTGCCTTTTGAAGATTCCTCCCGGTTGAAGGACCCCCTCGTTCGTAAAATGGAGAGTGTCCTCAAAAAATCCTGGGAGGCGGCAGCTATGTCTTTAACGGTGTACATTTCCTCTACATGTGAGCAGGTCTCTCTTTAAGTGGCTCACCCAGCTAGGAGAATTCATCCTGCAGGGTACTCCCAGGGAGGAGCTTTGGACTCCATTCCACTTTTGAGATGTGCTACGGGCTTCCTGGCCGATGCCTCTGCTGAGTCGTTCCGCGTTGGCGCCAGGTGCGCAGTGTTGGCTAACACAGCTCGCAGGGCAGTGTGGCTTACAAGGTGGAATGGGGAGGTCACGTCTAAGCTCCAGCTGTGTGGCCTCCCCTTGCAAAGGGCATTGGATGACATCCTGGAAAGGGTGTCATACCGGAAAAGGTGTCTCCCGGAACAGGAGCCCTTTCGGAGGCAGTCCTTTTGGCCTGAGCGCAGCCAACCCTCCCAGTCTACAGGGAAGGGTAAGTCTGGTCTCTGGGCATTCCAGTACGGGAACAAGACCCGTAATATCTTGCTCCCCCAGCAGCGGCATCACCAGCCGCCCCTAAACAAGGTCGCCTTCCCCATTGCGGGGCGGCTCCTGCAGTTTCTGCCACAGTGGCAAGCAATCTCCTTGTGCCCTTGGATCCTCTCCACCATTGGGAGGGTCTACGCTTGGAATTCGAGAGCCAGCCCCTCCGTGTCTTCGAGTCCTCTCCCTTCCTCAGGGGGACTCTCGCACGGTTTTTCTTGTCGGGTCTGCGACAACTGTTGGATTCGGGTGTGGGGTCCCCGGTTCCTCCTGGAGAGGAGGTCCAGGGGCGCTACTCCAGGTTGTTGTGGACCTCCAGAACGCGTATTCTCATGTCCCCATTCACCCGTCCCACAAGCGTTTTCTGCGATTCACGATCTCCGGGGCAGGCGGGACGGTCCATTCTCGGCTTAATGTGCTGCCCTTTGGGATTTTTTCGGCCCCAGAGGTTACCAAACTCATGGGGGAAGCGATCACATTCATCCAGACCCAGGGGATATGTATGCTTCCCTATTTAGACGACATGTTGGTGGTGGCTCCTTCGGCAGTGCTTCTGCGCACAAAGGTCTCCAACACATTGGGTACCCATCCCAGGGACTGAAGAATCTCCAATCTTCGGGAATCGGAACGGGTGCCTGCAACCTGACGTCAATTTTTGGGAGTCTTGCTGGCCTCCTCCAGACAGACCTCGTTCCTTCCTGCGGCTTATCAGCTTTTGCGCCGCGTGAATCTGACCCGCTTCCGGGCAAGGGGGTCGCCCTCCTTGCGGGAAGCAATGTCCCTGTTAGGGGCCATGATGGCCTGCATTCAGTCAGTAACATGGGCTCAGGCTCCTTCCCGACTGCTCCAGGAACACATACTGAGTTCCTGGGACAGACGTCAGGATTCCTTAAACTCGTGGGTCCGGACCCCGGGGCGGGTGGTAACCTCGCTTTCCTGGGGATGAATCCCAGACACCTTCCTGTGACCTCCGTTCCCACTGATGCCAGCGGTTCCAGTTGGGGCACGATGGTAGTTCGCACACCGTTCCAGGGGATTTGGAGTCGATCGGTCTGTCGCCAGTCTTCAAACTTCTGACAGTGGAGGAAGCGCTTCTTGCTGCAGCTCACGTTCTCCGGGGTCATCATGTCAAGGTCCTGTCAGACAATGTGACTACGGTTGCTTTCTTGCGGTACCAAGGCGGTACTCGTGGCTTACACTTGCAGGGGCTGGCAAGACTGTTCTTTTTGTGGGCAGTACGCCATCTTCTCTCCTCCTCGGCAGTACATCTGCAGGGAATGGCCAATGTACAGGCAGATTCTTGAGCCGCACGGAGGTCCACCCAGGAGAATGGTGCTTCCATCCGGAAGTATTTCGCTCTCTTACGAACAGGTGGGGTGTCCTTTCGATCGACCTGTTCGCTTCGGGCTCGGATACAAAGGTGCCAACCTTTTTCTCCGACGCGGTTGGACCATCCTCGGGGGCTGGACGCTTTTGCCCATCCCTGGGACTTCCGGTTGGTGTATGCATTTCCTCCAATCCCGCCACTTCCCTAGACGTTGCAACGGATTCGGGCGGAGGGGGTGACACTATCCTGGTGGCTCCCCTGGGGCCCAAACTGGCGTGGTACGACGCCATCCGAGACCTGGGCCTGGAGGGACCGATTATGTTAACCCAGTCTCAACTTACTGTCCCAGGGTCCTCTGTTTCACCCGGGCCCTCAGTGGCTCATTCAGGCGGCCTGGCTGTTGCGGCCGGGATCCTGAGGACCAAGAGTCTCTCCCAGGCAGTGATCCGCACGCTTCAACAGAGCAGGAAGCCTGTGACAAACGCTATTTACGGGAGGGCTGGAATCGGTTCCATCCTGGTGTGCTCCTTCCATCCCGACCATGCATCCTCCTAATGTGGCCCAACTCTTGGATTTTTGCAGCGTAGCTTGGATTTGGGGCTTTGGCCGAGCACTCTTTAAGTCCAGAGGTCGGCACTTGGGGCGGTTTTTGCCCAGGATCTTGCTTCCCATCCATGGCTCAAGCAGTTTTTTACTTCTGCTTGGGGGTGGCGTCCCCGGATTCGGCCTTCTGTCCCTCCCTGGGATTTGATGCTTGTTCTCCAAGGGCTTGCTCGAAGTCCCTTTGCACCCTTGTCTGCTGTATCCCTTACGTCTCTCTCTCACAAGGTGGCGTTTTTGGTGGCCATCACTTCTGCTCCCAGGGTTGGAGAACTGCAGGCACTCTCTGTCTGGGCTCCGTGCCTCGTGGTGTCCGTTGTTCGCATTACGCTTCGGTTGCATTAATCTTTTCTTCTGAAAGTTGTCGGCTTTCCATCGGTCCCAGGATGTGGTTCTGCCTTCAATTTGTCAATCTCCTGCTAATGCGGCTGAGGCCGTGTTTCACTCCTTGGATGTTCGTCGGACTGTCCTCCTCTATCTCCGAGAGTCTGCTTCCTAGAGGTTAGATCAGAACCTGTTTGTTCGGATTTTGGGAATAATACAGGGAAGAAGACTTCCCAGGCTACCATCACTTCCTGGATCAAGAAGGCGATCTGTAAGGTCTATGTCGCTCCGGTCCTTGCTCCTCCGGTGGGGTTGAAGGCTCCTTCAACTCGGGCTGCTGCTACTCCCTGGACGGAGCAGGCTGGAGCTTCATCGGAGCTGATTTGCACAGCGGCTACGTGGTAGCCTCTCCTCACTTTTTCTCGCCTCTATAGGTTAGATCTGTCCTTCAGTCGGGATCTGTCCTTTGGTAGGAGAGTCCTACAGGCAATAGTCCCACCCTGAGGAGTATCGGTGGTATTCCTCCAATGCTGTCGTGGAAGGCGAATGGAGAAAACTGAATTAGTCCTTACCGGTAATTCCTTTTCTTGGAGCCTTCCACGACAGCATCAGTTCTCCCCCTTGTTGGTGTTTGGTTCCGGTTTGTATCAGATAATCCATGGCTAAGGGTGATCTTGGTAAACACTGGAGTACTGAGGAAGGGGAGGGGCTTTTAACCTCTCTGTGTTCCTGTCCCCCAATAGGGCGTGGACGACATCCTCCAATGCTGTCGTGGAAGGCTCCAAGAAAAGGAATTACCGGTAAGGACTAATTCAGTTTTTGCTTCGGTATGGGTGACCAAGGCTCTTATAATATGGGCCGAAAACTTTACACAAATCCCTACAAGATACCGAGCTTCCACCACATCTGGCGGACCTCATCACTCAAATTATCACAGCACGGGAATATCTCATGCAGACTTCCCTGGATTCCGCCACCTGCGCAGAGCCCTTTGGCTTAGACAGTGGCACGCCGATGTGCATACTGCATCCATCACAACAGCGCGTCTTTACAGAAGATGAGTGTGGGTGATGCAATGTCCACCGGCAGTCCAAAACCTTTTACTAATCATAAACATATGACACATTATTAATGAAAAATTCAACAAAGACAACCCAGCTTTGTTGAGCAGCTAGAATCCTACATTAGACCAGAATGGGACAATATTCCTCCATGAACTCCAGCAATGAGCTTCCCCACTTCCCAGATGTAACTTACAGACTGATATAAGACGAAGAGGAGATACTCCACAATGGTAGACGTGGACCCGTCCTAACTTTTTTTAGATGTGTTGTTGCTATCAATTTCTATTAGTTCATATTTTTCAAATAAAATAGAAAATTGTCACCTTCTGATGTTTTCTATGTTCTGTTGTGAATAAAATACAGCTGTAAGAAATTTCCAAATCCTTGCATCCTTGTTGTCTTTACCTGCACACAGCGTTCCGACTTATTTGGAATTTGGGTTGTATTTGCCATTCAAACGCATTTTACAACATTTTTGAGGCTGAAACATCAAGAGCTATTGGTACATAACAGGCTGCTATTGTTACATTTGGGGGCACAGTGGGACCCTGAAGCCTCGTTTCAATCTGACATGCTATTATTGGTGGCATAATGTAATAGCATCATCTCTTCCACCAGACGTAACCATATTAAAGAAGCACACCATGCTCGCTGGGTGTCCTGATCTGATCTGAGTGCCTCATAGGCAAATATGAGGCAGGTAACTCAAGTCAGTAGAACGGCGGCCATTCTGGATGTTGCAATGTGAACATGGTTCATGAGCCATATCTGCATTTAGCATCCGCACTCTGGACTCCATTGGAGGGTTCAGTATGATTCCTGGTTATGGAAATGGAGGCTAGATGCATTGTGACCCCAGCCTAAATGTGGTTTAAAGACACATAATCGGTCCACCTTAAAATGGAGTACACACCAACATTTTTTTATGTTATCAACGCTACACAAAAGAACAAATGTACATACAACTGTATTACTGATCAAAGACATTTATCTGAATAGCTTTATATGAAGTGCGCCGGTCTAAACCTTTAAAGAGAAAGCACTTGCACAAACCACATCCTGTACCATGGTTTGGCCAATTGACTGTACATGGTCCAAGTGTAATACAAAGAGTATAGGAACATAGCCATGAATGGAGGAAAAATTACTACACATCATTGGAGGTGTATTAATCAGTCAGTATCAGAATAATCACTAGGGTAAAGGATGCAATATCAAAAGAAAATGTGTGAATAATAAGTAAAATGATACACGTGAAGACTGTAAAAATGTGCCCATACCGTGTGCTCATGTTGATCCATGGGGAAACTGGTTATAACTATAAACTACTTATATTGCATTGTACAGTCTGACTTACTCTCAACATATTGACTGTATTGTACTTGTACTTGTACGATGTGGTGGGATCCTAGACCAAACAAAGGGTCAGGATGTGGTTTATGCAGATTGTTTTCGAGGCACTGAATGTCATATTTCACGTAAAACTATTTTAATACATTGGAGGTGTAGTCCTTACACAGTGGATATAAAAAGGTTTTTGGCATGTACAAATAAATCATACCAAGAAGAATCATTTCAGACCTTTTTTTTTTTTTTAACCCTTAATGTCACCTATATTCTGTATAATGTAATTGAAAAACAATGTGAAACCTTTTCAGGCAGAAAGACAAAAATAAAGAAATAAAATAATGTGGTGGCATAAGTATGCACACCCATAATCTAATAATTTGTTGAAGTACCCTTTGTTATGTGTGACAGCATTCAGTCTTTTTTATTAGGAGTCTTATCAGTAGGCCACATCTAGAATTAGCAATCTTTGCCCACTCTTCCTTGCAGTAGTGGTCCAAATCTGTCAGATTGTGGGGCATCTTCTGTGTACCGCCCTATTCAGGTCAGCTCACAGATCTTTATTTGGGTTCAGGTCTAGGCTTTGGCCTGACCAGATCTCCTTCTGGCGAAGCCTATTGTTGATTTGGAGGAATGCTTTAGAGTCATTGTCATTCTGAAAAGTAAAATTCCTCTTCATCTACAGTTTGTTTGTTTTTTAGCAGAGGCCTTGAAGGTTTTGTTTCAATATGGACTGATATTTGTAACTGTCCATAATTCCCTTTACCTTGACTGTTGATATACAGCCCCACATACTTCTGTCTCCACCATGATTTACTGTGGGTATGCTGCTTTGGTAGTGATGCACAGTGTTGGCTTTGTGCCAAACATACCTTTTGAAATTTTGACTAAAAAGTTAATTCTTGGTCTCATTAGACCAGAACATGTTTTTCCTCACTATTCGCAGACTTCTCATTAATTTTTTTAGGGACATCCACATCTAGGTAATGCCACTGTTGTGCCACTTTTTGATTAGCCTTTACGTTGCTCCATGTTATAACTAATGCCTTGGAAACATTTTTGCACCATTCTGTTGACTGAGATCCCTTTGCTGTGTTGTAGGCTGTTTACAGACCATGACTTTTGTTGTAAAATGCAATAAAGAAAATGTCAGGAAAATTCTACCAAAACAGCTAAACTTCATATGGGGTTAATTTCACTCGCTGTAAATGATGACAACTATGTACTGACTACTATTTAACATGAGTATAAATGTGATTGGAAAATTGTGAATACAACTGCAGCCCTG